>CAKXYN010000187.1:1800000-2074971 GCA_935064755.1 Tragelaphus eurycerus | reverse complement strand
GTGCTGAAGCTGAAACTCCAATACTTTGGCCACCTCATGCGAAGAGGATGAGATGGCCAGATGGCATCACTGACTCAATGGACATGAGTTTGGGTAAATTTGGGGAGTTGGTGATGGACAGGGAGGCCTGGTGTGCTGCAATTCATGGGGTCACAAAGAGTTGGACATGACTGAGTGACTGAACTGAACTGAACTGAAATAAGATTTTATATCTGTTGCAAATTTGTTAGCAAGGAAAGTAACTTGATATGAAGAAATTTTTGAGGGAAAAAAGTGAAAATGAAGTAAGAGTTTTGGGTGAATGTTTAGATATAATTACGTATTTTAGGAGCTCTCCAGATATTCTACAACTTAAAAAGTTAAAATTGTGCTATAATAAATTAAATGAATGTTACAGAAAGTTTTGTGAAAAATGGATCTGGAGAAAAGAATTTCGTGCTCATTTCAGTACTTTTATTTATACTTCATACTTCCCTTTACTGAGTTTGTTACTTTTCTTGTTGACAAATTTGTAACAGATATAATAAGGTCTTATTGGACCTCTAGTAAGAAAAGTTATGACCTACCTAGATAGCATATTCAAAAGCAGAGACATTACTTTGCCAACAAAGGTCCATCTAGTCAAGGCTATGGTTTTTCCTGTGGTCATGTATGGATGTGAGAGTTGTACTGTGAAGAAAAGCTGAGCACCAAAGAATTGATGCTTTTGAACTGTGGTGTTGGAGAAGACTCTTGAGAATCCCTTGGACTGCAAGGAGATCCAATCAGCCCATTCTAAAGGAGATCAGTCCTGGGTGTTCTCTGGAAGGTTGATGTTAAAGCTGAAACTCCAGTACTTTGGCCACCTCATGTGAAGAGTTGACTCATTGGAAAGGACTCTGATGCTAGGAGGGATTGGGGGCAGGAGGAAAAGGGGACGACAGAGGATGAGATGGCTGGATGGCATCACTGACTCAATGGACGTGAGTTTTAGTGAACTCCGGGAGTTGGTGATGGACAGGGAGGCCTGGTATGCTGCGATACGTGAGGTCGCAAAGAATTGGACATGACTGAGCAGAACGGAACTGAACTGAAACCTAAGTACAACGGGAATTTTATTTCTTCAGTTGCTAAGTTGTGTCTGACTCTTTGCAACTCCATGAACTACAGCATGCCAGCCTCCCCTGTCCTTCATGATCTCCCTGAATTTGCTCAAACTCAAGTTCATTGAGTCAGTGATGCCACCCAAAAATGTCATCCTCTGTTGTCACCTTCTCATCTTGCCTTCAATCTTTCCCAACATCAGGGTCTTTTCCAATGAGTCAGCTCTTCACATCAGGTGGCCAAAGTATTGGAGCTTCAGCTTTGGCATCAGTTCTTCCAATGAATGTTCAGGGTTCATTTCCTTTAGGATTGACTGGTTTGATCTCCTTGCTGTCCAAAGGACTCTCAAGAGTCTTCTCCAGCACCACAATTTGAAAATATCAATTCTTCAGTGCTCAGCCTTCTTTAATGGTCTTGCTGTCACATACATACATGACTACTGGAAAAACCATAGCTTTGGCTATATAAATCTTTGTTGGCAAAATGATGTTTCTTCTTTTTTTCTTTTTAATACACTGTCTAGGTTTGTCATTGCTTTCCTTCCAAAGAACAAGCATCTTTTAATTTCATGGCTGTGGTTACCATCCACAATGATTTTGGAGCCCAGGAAAATAAAATCTGCCCTGCTTTGCTATTTGCCATGACGAGATGGGACTAGATGCCATGCTCTTAGTTTTTTCAGTGTTGAATTGTAAGCCAGCTTTTTCACTCTCCTCTTTCACCCTCATCAAAAGGCTCTTTAGTTCTTCTTCACTATCTGTCTTTAGAGTGGTATTATCTGCATATCTGAGGTTGCTGATATTTCTCCTGGCAATGAAGAAAGCTTTTTTCTTTTAAATTTGAAGTGTAGTTGATTTAAAATGTTGTTTTAATCTGTGGTGTACAGCAAAATGATTCAGTGTTATATATATATATATATATATATATATATATATACACACACACACACACACATACAAACACACACACAACTATACAGTAGGATCTTGTTGTTTATCTATTTTATATATAGTACTTTGTATCTACTAATCCCAGATTCCTAATTTAAGTCTCCCTTCCCTTTTCCTTTGGTAGCTAAGTTTGTTTTGTATTTCTCTGAGACTGTTTCTGTTTTGTAAATAAGTTCATTTGTGTCACATTTTGCATTGTACATATAAGTAATATCATATGGTACTTGCCTCTCTTTCTGATTTATTTCATTTAGTCTGACAATCTCTAGGTCCACCCATGTTGCTGCAAGTGGCATTATTTCATTTTTTATGGCCGAGTAGCAATTGCACCCCACTCCAGTACTCTTGCCTGGAAAATCCCATGGACAGAGGAGCCTGGGAGGCTGCAGTCCATGGGGTCACTAGGAGTTGGATACAACTGAGCAACTTCACTTTCACTTTTCACTTTCATGCATTGCAGAAGGAAATGGCAACCCACTCCAGTGTTCTTGCCTGGAGAATCCCAGGGACGGGGGAGCCTGGTGGGCTGCCGTCTATGGGGTCGCACAGAGTCAGACATGACTGAAGAGACTTAGCAGCAGCAGCAGCACTATTCCATTGTATATATAGACCATATCTTCTTTATCCATTCATTCGTTGAGGGACATTTAGGCTGTTTCCATGTCTGAGCTATTGTAAACAGTGCTGCTGTGAACAATGGGAGGCATGTATCTGTTCAAATTATAATTATCTCTGTATATTGCCCAGGACTGGGATTGCAGGATCATGTGGTAATTCTGTTTTAATTTTTCAAGGAACCGCCATACCATTCTCATAGTGGCTGCACCAACTTAAATTCCCGTCAACAATATAGGAGAGTCCCTTTTCTCCACATCCTCTCCAGCTTTTGGTATTTCTAGATTTTTAAATAATGGACATTCTGATCAGTATGAGGTGGTACTTCACTGTGTTTTTGATTGATATTTCTCTAAAAATTAATGATGTTGAGCATGCTTTCCTGTGCCTATTGGCCATCTGTATGTCTTCTTTGAAGAAATGTCTATTTAGTCTCAGGGGCAGAAAGCTTTTGAATCTCCAGCGGAACAGCCATGTTTGTGGAAGTCCAGTTCAGGATTTTGTCAGATGGAAGGAATTACTCTTCTCTCCAAGTGATACCAGCATGGAGTGATGCTTCACAGGGACACTGAGCTTTCAGGCACTCTACCCAGGATTGATGGTGCCCAAGAGCATTTATGTACACTGTAGTTTTCATGCAGGTTGCTCAAAAAACAGAAGAGAAATTATTTATCTTCAGGGCCAGCTTTATGTTTGTGCAACTTGTATAGTTGTATAGTGTCCAGTTTTAGATGGGAGAGGCTCAGTCTTATTTTAATGCTCTACTATCACTGTTGTCAACATCCCAACAATTTATAAACAAGGGACCCATATTTTCATTTTGTTCTTGGCCATACAAATCTTGAATCTGGTTCTGCTTCTATGCATCCAAGGTCATGCAAGATTGAGGTAACAAGAGTGAGAAAAATAAAATCAAGAACCTCTATTGTCACCTTCCTCCAAGTTTATGTGTCCAGATAAGCACCCAATGAAACTGCTACCCATTCCTTGATCTCTGTTGTTGTTGTTCAGTCACTGAGTCGTGTCTGACTCTTTGTGACCCTGTGGACTATAGCATGCCAAGCCTCCCTATCCCTCACTATTTCCCGTAGTTTGCCCAAGTTCATGTCCATTGAGTTGGTGATGCCATCCAATCATCTCATCCTTGGCTTCCCTCTTTGCCTTTTGTCCTCAATCTTTCCCAGCATCAGAATCTTTTCCAGTGAGTCGGCTCTTTGCATCAGGTGGCAAAGTATTGGAGCTTGACACTTCAGCATCAGTCCTTCCAATTTGAGAATTAAGGGTTGGGAGGAGGAGCTAAGATGGCAGAGGAATAGGATGGGGAGAACACTTTCTCCTCTACAAATTCATCAAAAAAAAAAAAAAAAAAAAAATTGAACCCCGAGTAAATTCCACAAAACAACTTATGAATGCTGGCAGAGGACATCAGGCACCCATAAAGACAACCCATTGTCTTTAAAAGGAGATTACGAGCCCTGCAGTAACTCCCCCATTGGAGAAGCAGCGCAGATGCCTGCATCCACCATTAACAAGTCGCGGCTGGGTAGGGAGGTTTGGCGCCGGCTGCATCGCTTAGAGTAAGGATCTGGCCTGAATATCCTGAGCGCTACCTGAGCAAAATAATTTGGGCTAGCAAACCAGACTGTGGGATATCTACCATGGGAAAAGCCAGCCCTAACCTAAGACACCGCCAGGTCTGCGCACGGATCAAAGGACTGTATAGAGATAGCTGGCTGCAGACAGTCCCCCTCCAGTGACAGGCAGCCAGAGCTGGAAGCGGGCAGTCACAGCTCCAGAGAGACATTATCTACAAAATTGTAAGCAGGTTTCTTTGCTAACTAAGGCTTCTTGGGGCTCTGGAAGGTCAACATCCGCCTGAGAAGGTGCGCCGGTTGTATACCCAGAAAACCGAGCAGCGGGGAGGCGATAAGTTGCAGCAGCTGCACTCACTAAACACCTCATCACCTGTGCTACTCGGACCTGGGAAGGGCTCAAAACACAGGCCCAACCGAGTCTGTGCTTCTGAGGACTACCTGAGTGCCTGAACTTTAGCAGCTTGGAACTGGGAGGTACAAGCAGCCCAGGCCCGGCCGTGGATGATTCCTGGCAGAGAAACCTAGAGCCTGAGCAGTGTGGGCAGGGAGGCTACACGTGCTGTGAGCAGGGAGGCCCAGAGTGGCTGAGGCACTGCGAACACACGCCAGTGTTATTTATTTGCAGCATCCCTCCCTCCTCACAGCACGATTGAACAAGTAAACCTTATAAAAAAAAAAAAAAAAAAGGTGTTCATCACTGCCTCCTCTGTATCAGGGCAGAAATTAAACACCGAAGAGACCAGCAAACAGAATAAGTTATAACAGAGGGAACCGCCGCGGAAGTGACAGACAATAAACTAAAACCCCGTGGAGCTCATCAAAAGCCTCCATACCTACATTGCAAACAAGCACCATACAAGGACCAACAGTTCCAAGGCAAGACATACGGAGCAATTTCTCCAGCAACACAGGAACACAGCCCTGAGCTCCAATATACAGACTGCCCAAAGTCACCCTAAAATCATAGACATTTCATAACTCATTACTAGGCACTTCATTGCACTCCAGAGAGAAGAAATCCAGCTCCACCCACCAGAACACCGACACAAGCTTCCCTAACCAAGAAACCTTGACAAGCCACCTAAATGCCACAGTAAAGAGAACTCCATAAACTGCCAGGATACATTAAGGACACCCCAAACTCACCAATTTAAACAAGATGAAGAGACAGAAGAATACCCAGCAGGTAAAGGAACAGGATAAATGCTCACCAAACCAAACAAAAGAGGAAGAGATAGGGAATCTACCTAATAAAGAATTACGAATAATGATAGTGAAATTAATCCAAAATCTTGAAATCAAAATGGAATCACAGATAAATAGCCTGGAAGCAAGAATTGAGAAGATACAAGAAAGGTTTAACAAGGACCTAGAAGAAATAAAAAAAGAGTCAATGTACAATGAATAATGCAAGAAGTGAGATCAAAAACACCCTGGAGGCAACAAATAGTAGAATAACAGAGGCAGAAGATAGAATTAGTGAATTAGAAGATAGAATGGTTGAAATAAATGAATCAGAGGAGAAAAAAGGAAAACGAATTAAAAGAAATGAGGACAATCTTAGAGACCTCCAGGACAACATTAAACGCTACAACATTCGAATCATAGGAGTCCCAGAAGAAGAAGACAAAAAGAAAGACCATGAGAAAATACTAGAGGAGATAATAGTTGAAAACTTCCCTAAAATGGGGAAGGAAATAATCACTCAAGTCCAAGAAATCCAGAGAGTCCCAAACAGGATAATCCCAAGGCGAAACACCCCAAGACACATATTAATCAAATTAACAAAGATCACACACAAAGAATAAATATTAAAAGCCGCAAGGGAAAAATAACAAATAACACACAAGGGAATTCCCATAAGGATAACAGCTAATTTTTCAATAGAAACTCTCCAAGCCAGGAGGGCATGGCAAGACATATTTAAAGTGATGAAAGAAAATAACCTACAGCCCAGATTATTGTACCCAGCAAGGATCTCATTCAAATATGAAGGAGAAATCAAAACCTTTACAGACAAGCAAAAGCTGAGAGAATTCAGCACCACCAAACCAGCTCTTCAATGAATACTAAAGGACGTTCCCTAGACAGGAAACACAAAAAGGGTGTATAAATTCGAACCCCAAATAATAAAGTAAATACCAATGGGATCATACTTATCAGTAATTACCTTGAACGTTAATGGGCTGAATGCCCCAACCAAAAGACAAAGACTGGTCGAATGAATACGAAAACAAGACCCCTACATATGTTGTCTATGAGAGACCCACCTCAAAACAGGGGATACATACAGTCTGAAAGTAAAGGACTGGAAAAACATTTTCCATGCAAATAGGGACCAAAAGAAAGCAGGAGTAGCAATACTCATATCAGATAAAATAGACTTTAAAACAAAGGCTGTGAAAAGAGACAAAGAAAGTCACTATATAATGATTAAAGGGTCAATTCAAGAATAAGATATAACAATTATAAATATATATGCACTCAACATAGGAGCACTGCAATATGTAAGACAAATACTAACAAGTATGAAAGGAGAAATTAACAATAACACAATAATAGTGGGAGATTTTAATACCCCACTCACATCTATGGATAGATCAACTTAATAGAAAATTAACAAGGAAACACAAACTTTAAACGATACAATAGACCAGTTAGACCTAATTGATATTTATAGGAAATTTCATCCCAAAACAATGAATTTCACCTTTTTCTCAAGCGCACACGGAACCTTCTCCAGGATAGATCACATCCTGGGCCATAAATCTAGCCTTGGTAAGTTCAGAAAAATTGAAATCATTCCAAGAATCCTTTCTGATCACAATGCAGTCAGATTAGATCTCAATAACAGGAGAAAAACTATTAAAAATGTCAACATATGGAGGCTGAACAACACGCTGCTGAATAACCAACAAATCACAGAAGAAATCAAAAAAGAAATCAAAATTTGTATAGAAACGAATGAAAATGAAAACACAACAACCCAATATCTGTGGGACACTGTAAAAGCACCCCTATGGGGAAAGTTCATAGCAATACAGGCATACCTCAAGAAACAAGAAAAAAAATCAAATAAATAATCTAACTCTACACCTAAAGCAACTAGAAAAGGAAGAAATGAAGAACCCCAGGGTTAGTAGAAGGAAAGAAATCTTAAAAATTAGGGCAGAAGTAAATGTAAAAGAAACAAAAGAGACCAGAGCAAAAATCAACAAAGCCAAAAGCTGGTAAAAAAAGAAAAAGAAAAAGTATGAAGAAGATGATACAATTCTGTCTTCCTTCTTTCCTTTCTCTTTTTCTCTGATTTCCCTGCCTCAAAAATACTTTCAAGATTTTCTTTATGAGGCTCACATATGAAGTGGGTATAGACACAAGGAAGAGAAACAAGCCCCTAGCTAGATACTGTTGACATTTTCTGTTGTAGAAGAGTCCTGGGCCACCCCCATAGGGCAGTAGTCCACCTACTCCCCAAAGAAATGCCAGTTACCATGTGACACCCCATGGAATGTGCTGCCCAACTCACTTTGTACTAACCATCAGCAGGATCGAAAATGACTCCTCCCCACCATCACTCCCCTTCTTCCTTCCCATTTCCCTCCCATCCTCATGGATCCCTTCCTTGATCACTTTCCCTTGCCTTTTTAAAAAAAAAAAAAAAAAAAAAAAAAAAAAAGAGAGAATTCAGGGTTGATCTCCTTTAGAATTAACTGGTTTGATCTCCTTGCTGTCCAAGGGACTCTCAAGAGTCTTCTCCAGGACCACAATTCAAAAGCATTAGTTCTTTAGCCCTCAGCCTTCTTTATGGTCCAACTCTCACATCTGTACATGAGTACTGGAAATACCATAGATTTGATTATACAGACCTTTATCGGCAAAGTAATGTCTTTGCTTTTTAATATGCTGTCTATGTTTGTCATAGCTTTTCTTCCAAGGAGCAAACATCTTCTAATTTCATGGCTGCAGTCATCATCCACAGTGATTTTGAAGCCCAAGAAGAGGAAATCTGTCATTACTTCCACTTTTTCCTCCCCTTGATCTTAACTGATAGCATATTTAACCTCCTTTAAGATTTTCAGAGGTCTCTTTCCCCCTTTTAGAGCCATCTCCATACTGATTCAGAAACTCTAGTTAATAGAATGATTTAGGCCTTGGCACCATCCTTTGAAAAGATGAATTTTCTACATCTACTTGGTTTACTTTGTGTTATGGTCTTTATCTAGCACAATGTCAATTTCATGGGTGCATTTTACACACAGTTCAGTCTGTCTTATTTTTTAAGCAAGAACTAAGAAGTACTCTTATTGGCTGGTGGGTCCAAATACTGAAACCAGCCCCAGTGATTATGAATATTCTTTCCTGAGTTTTCTTAAACTTCATAGGCTGTGCACAGGTGAGGAGTGCACCCTGTAGCTTTTATCTATTCCCCTTGGGTGGGAATAGGTGTGAGTGGGTTGGCTTGGTGCACTGGCCCAGGGGAGAGAAGCAGAGTCATGGGTGGGCCTTATCCCCGAGGAAGCCTCCACTTTTACTGTGCTTACATATTGGCTGCCTAAGCAGGACGACTGAGCAGTTTCACAGAAATGGTTAGTCAGGAGGCAGACTTGGTAAGAGTGGGCATAAAGGCTGTAAGTCCTTCTCAGGACCTGGGGAAGCACCTGACAGTGGCTGGGGAGTGCTTCCCTGATTGCCAAGGACAGTGTCTTCTGCTAAGCAGATAGCATGCATAGTGGAGTGACACTCAGTATTGTTCGTCTGATGACATTAATTACAGGGTGTTATGGGCCAGGTTTCTGTAGGTTGTGTGGAGGTGGAGGCCACTGGCAATGTGTGCCATGCCCAGGGAGAAATGTGTGAGTGAGAGGAAGAAAAAAGATTTCTCTGGAGCTGTTCCAAGGCTGATGCTAGTGAGAGATGCTTGTCTCTGTAAAGCAATAAAGCAGCATCTGCCCAGGATTGTCAGCTACTAAGAAGCACTTCTCCATACTCATGAACCATGGGGAATGCAGGCAAAGGTAAGAGTGTGGTATATTTTAATACTGTGTTTTCCTATTCATTGGGTTTGGTGTGCACCTGGATGTGTATATGTGTATAAAACTGACTGAAAGTTGTGAGGTTGCAGTCTACTGATTTTTTTTTTTATTCTGTTGGCAACTTTTCAGCATTAACTAAGACATGAAGGCTTTGTTTTAACTTCTTATTCCTTAACTCTTCTGCCTCAAATCTAAGGTGTTACTCAGACCATGGTTGATGAATGATTAGACAGAGAACTGGTTTGAAATTGTCAAAAGTAGTTCACCATTTCTAGAGTAGTCTTTAGTGTGAAAGAGCAAGAACTTTTCATTCACACTGACCAAGGTTTACTCTTCTGTGTATGTGTGACATTGTGCAAATAACTTAATCTTTCTGAACTTGCAGAGTGGTATGGATTTAATGAAATAATACCCACAAAGTGCCTAGTGCAGCAGCTGTCTCCGGGTAGAAACTCAGCAATGGTTACCTCTAGTTTATCAACTCTTTCTCTAGCTCCACTTCCTTAGCACTGGAGTCATGTCCTGCCATTCTCAACTCCCTTAAAGGTGTTTCCACAGCTGACTTATTGTAGGTTGTGGCTGATTAAGACAAAGCTAAGACTAGCCTAATTTAATGATTCTATGGACATTTCATTTCATGTTAGAATCTAGCTTTGTAGTTAGATAGGCAGAGTAAATGTGGGAAGGAATGTGTTTCAAATGCTGAATTCTATTTCACTTTGTGTGGAGCACTTTTTCCTTCTGAGATCTTTCAGGATGTGGCAACTAAAGCATAGGCTCTGCTATCCACTCTTTCCATCCATCCATCCATCCATTTATTTATTCATCCAGCTGTCCACTCTTCCATCTATCCATTCATCCATTTATCAATCCAACATTTGTGTACTGAATCAGTGTATGCCAAGCACAGTTCTAAGAGCCAGAAATTAAGCAATAAAGAAAAACAGGAAAAAAAAAAAAAAAACCCCTGCATTCCTGAAGCATTTATTCTAGTGAGCCATGGTGCAATCAACAAAATAAATCAGCAAAGTCTGTAGTGTGTTAGATGGGGCATTGTTATGGGGAAAGTAAAGCAAGAAAAGAGGTTGGGGTTTGAGGCACTCTGCAGTTTTTCCATAGGGTGATCAGGGAAGGCCTCCCTGAGAAAGTTTTTGAGCAAAGGTTGAAAGAAGAAAAGGGGAAGAACATTTCAAGCAGGAGAAGTGGCAAGTGCAAAGGCTGGAAGGTGGAGGCAAGCCTGTTGTGCAAGGAGAAACAGGGAAGCCGGTGTGGCTGGTGGAGGAGAGGACGAGAGAAGGCTGGAGGAGTGACAAGGGCTAAATCACTTGGGGCTACGGAGGTTCTTGTGAAACCTTGAGCGCAACAGACACTTCAATAGAGTAACGCTGGCTCCTATGTCGAGAACAATGTGAAGGGCAGAGGTGGTAGTAGAGTCTACTTCAACCATTGTAATAACACAGACCTGTATAAAAGTGGTTACAGGGAAGGGGTGAAGAGTAGACAGCCCCAGGGAATATTTTGGAGATAGAGCCAACAGGATTTTCTAGTGGATTAGATGTGAGTAGGGAGAGAAAGAGAGGAGTTAAGGATGACTTTAAATTTTAGGGAGAGGGCAACTTACCAGAAAGATGATGTCATTGAGTGGGAAAAACTGGAGCAGATCTCATCTGGGATGTTCGGAGATCTGTTTTGGATGGTTTGGGATTTGAGGTGTAAGTCAGACACCTGAGTGGAGATACTGAGTGGGAAGCTGGATTTGGGAGTCGAGAGTTAAGCAGTGAAGCCTGGGCTCAAGATAGAAATCTAGGAGTGGTGGACACGTGATGTAGTATTTACAGCTGTGAAGCAGAATGAGATACCCCAGTACTGAGGGCAGGTAGAAAAGAGTTCTAAAAACAGCCAGAGGACTTGCTAATTTTAAGGACCTGTGAGATAAAAGAAAGTAGAAAAGGAGGAGGAACCAGAGAGGAGTAAAAACAGGGGCAAAATATTTTCCAGCAGAAGGCCCTGATCCACTCTGTGAATTTCTGCTAGTGGCTCAAGTAAGATGAAGACAGAATTGGCTGTTGAATGCAGCAAGTTGGGATTTCGGTGACCTTGAAAGAGAGCTAGAATCAGGTAGGTCCAGTAAAGAAGGGACAGGTTGAAGTAGGGAGAGATGAAGTTAGTGACCATTAAATTGCTACCAGTCTTCCTCACTCCCAATCCAGAGGAACCAAGCCCTTCACCTTGCCATTTTTCTGATTCATCTTTATCTTATTTTGCCAATTCCATTAATCGTTGAAGCAACCTTCAGTTCTTTTGGAATGGGCTGCCAAGCCAGCGGGATGGGATGTTCCTCCAAACAGGGAGCCTCTGTTGGGGTGCAGAGCTTATTGTTTCTTCCCTTCACATCTGGTGGTAGAAATGTGACTACCTGCCTGATCCCGAGGTTGCGGGGGTGGGGGACAGGCGCAGTTCCACAACATGTGGAATCTTTCTTGTTTGTTTTTTTTTAATATAAATTTATTTATTTTAATTGGAGGCTAACTACTTTACAATATTCTAGACCAGGGATCGAACCTGTGTCTCTGCATTGGCAGAGACAGTTGGTGTCTTCGGTGGATTCTTTACCAATGAGCCACCAGGGAAGCCCTTTTGCCTACTTTTAAATTGGCTGTTTGTTTTGTTTTCCTTTCCTTTTTATTGAGATAAAATCGACAGATTACATTGTGTTAGTTTTAGGTGTATAAGATAATAATTTGATATATGTATTGGGTTGGCCAAAAAGTTTGGGTTTTTTCGTAAACTGTTCTAAGTGAACATTTTTGTCCATCCCGTATCTACTGAGAAATGAGTACCACAAAAAACTTAGATAACATCCATCATCACACACAGGTACATATTTTTTTGTGTGAGATGAGAACTTTTAACCCCATTCTCTAAGCAATTTTCAAATACACACTATAGTATTATTAACTACAGTCCCCATGCAGAGTGTTACATTCCTAGGTTTTATTTATCTTATGACTGGATACCTGCACCTTTTGACCACCTTTATTCATTTTACTCCTCCTCTCCCATTAGTCTGTGGCAATCACCAGCCTGTTCTCTGTATGTATGAGTTTATGGGTTTTTAGATTCCATGTATAATTAAGGTCACATATATTCTCACGGAGCCATATTTGTGTATATGTATGACTTAGCATAATGGCCTCAAGGTCCATCCATGTCATCACAAATGGCAGGATTTCCTTCCTTTTTATGGTTGAATAATATTCCATTGTGTGTATGTTTGTGTGTGATATGTGTATCACATCTTTATCCATTTATTTGTCAGTTGACACTTATATCAATTGACACTTATATTGTTTCCATGTCTTTGCTACAATGAATAATACTCCAGGGAACATAGGGGTACATATATCTTTTTGAGACAGCGATTTTTGTTTCTCTTGTGTAAATACGCAGAAGTGGAATTGCTATATCACATGGTATTTTTGCTTTACTTATTCATTCATTCATTCATTCATTTATTAATTTCTTGCTGCACTGGGTCTTCATGGTGGTGTGCGGGCTTTCTCTAGTTGCAGCAAGCGGGAGCCACTCTCTCATTGCAGTGTGTGGTCTTCTCATTGCTGGGGCTTATCTTGTTGCTCAGCATGGGAAGTAGGGTGTGTGGGCTTCAGTAGTTGGGGCTCATGGGCTCTAGAGTGCAGGCTCAGGAATTGAGATGCACATATATTCCACGGGACATGGAATTCTCCTGGACTTGGTATGTCCCCAGCATTTGCTGGCAGATTTTTAACTCCTGGAGCACTAGGGAAGTCCTGGATGTCTTTTAATGTGGGATGTAGAAGAGTTTAAATCGCACTGGCAGTATTTGACAGATGCAGTACAGGTGACATCAGTACCTCTGGCTGAGGCTGGATGTGTGGGAATTAGCTTTAGCTTCCTCTCTTTTGATACCTGTCAGAGCCTCCTTGCCACATTTGGCTCCTGCACCCAGGCTCCAGGATATCTCTAAGCCATTTAGCATGACTATGAAGATTATATCTAATCAGCTTAGTAATGTGTGTGTGTGTGTGTCGGGGGGGTGGGGGGTGTTGGTTGTCAATTATTAATTGTTTTGGGATCAACAGGGTTTCAATAGAAGCCTAACACTTCTAGTCCTCTCTCAGGGAACACTGTAGTTCTCTGGTTGGATCCCTGCCCAGCAGTGTCCAATCCTGAGTTCAGATCTGCCCTTACGAAGACCAAGGCAGGGAGTTCCTAGTTGCCTAGTGGTTAGGACTCTGTGCTTTCACTGCTGTGCTTGGGTTCATCCCTGGTCTGGGAACTGAGAACCCATAAGCAGAGTTAAATAAATAAATAAACAAATAAAAGCCAAACAGTGCTTGGTGAATAAATTACCATGGGGATAATGGCCCATGGGTGCATGCTCAGTGGCTCAGTTGTGTCTGACTCTTTGCTACCTCATGGACTTTGTAGACCACCAGGCTCTTCTATCCATGGGATTTTCCAAGCAAGAATACTGAAGTGGATTTCCATGGCTTCCTGTAGGGGATTGTCCCAACCCAGAGATTGAACCCATGTTTCCTGCATCTCCTACATTGGCAGGCAGATTCTTTATCACAGAGCCATCAGCTCCTTGACAATCATGCCCTCTTCCCCTTCACTTGCCACCTGGTCCATAATGCTATAATGATGGTTTTCATGAGAAATTACAAGAGAATTTGCAGTTCCTAAGTGAAGTCAAGAGGGCCTTAGAAAGCATCACTATGAACAAAGCTAGTGGAGGGGATGGAATTCCAGTTGAGCTATTTCAAATCCTGAAAGATGCTGCTGTGAAAGTGCTGCACTCAATTTGCCAGCAAATTTGGAAAACTCAGCAGTGGCCACAGGTCTGGTTCCGAGGTCCAGCCGCGACTGATCCAGGATATTCGAAGCGGGGACGGCATTGGCGAGGATCAGGAAACAATTGCTTAATTAAGTATTAATTAAAGATATAAAGAGTAATAGAATGAGGATAGCTCAGTAGGAAAATTCAGTGGAGAAAAGAGGCTGAGTAGCTTGGTTTATGTGGGAAACCAATAAAACTTCAAGACAAGAAGTTTTCACCACTTACATAGGATGCAGGCATCCTTCCAATCTCCCAAAGGAGAGGAGACACTGAGGCCTCCCCAGTCAGATCTTAGAAGCCCAGGCATAATTAGTAAGCATGGTGGGTTCCACTCTCCAGATAGAGACTCAGCCAGCGTTTGAGAGAGAGAGCGACATGGGGAGACCAGTCTTTCAAGGAACTGATCCCAATTCTTTATTTTCCATGGTCTACTTTTATACGCTGAGATGTTATACAAAAGTCACGCGGGGTCAGCAGTCCTGACTTTTATCAAAGTCAGGTGCTTCATACAAATGTATACAGAGGACTTAGGGGTGCTACATCATCTTCTGGCCAGGGGCCCTGCTGACAATTTATGACCCTCTCCTTGTGACAGTGGTCAGTCAACACTTATTTCTCCAGGGGTGATTATTCTTAAAACAGACTCCATCTTCCAAAGGTACCAGATAAAGTTACATTCCTATAGGGTGAGGATGTAGTGGGTTTTAATTAAGGAAAGAATTTACTTAGCCTAAGGTCTAATGTGATTAATATCAAAGGTTAATACTTATTTCTTCTATATATTCATTAATGTGTGTAAGGGCAGAGGATGTGGAGATTTAGCAGAAAACATTGGCTCAACAAATGAAAAACACTTCACCAATACAATTTCTAAGCAGCCCACTATACTTATACTAATAGTTTTCTAATTTCTCTAAAGAACCTGTTTTTAGATTTAAAGCATCTCGTGCCTCGCACGGTTGGGAGGCTGTGAGCAATCACATGTGGCCGGACAAGCCTGTCAGGCAGGCTAGAGAAACTTCAGAGGAGTTTGTAGGTTAAAACACTCTTGTCATGCCCAGGAATTTTTATTAACTGGAACTCTAAGTTAACTCTTTTTTCAGAGAGAGGTAGTGGGGGACAGCCCCCCGTAAAGTCAGAGGTGTAGGTGAGAGCACAAAGCAGTAAAGTAGGCAGGCTCCAGTTATGGGGGTAGATGCTCGAGGATTTCCAGGGGGACTCCTGAGGCTTGATCCTGCCTTTGTGTATGTCGAGCCTCCTTCCTCATGACCTTTGCCACGGGCGGGGCACCTCACGCTAGCCCCCAACAGACTGGAAAAGGTCAGTTTTCATTCCGATCTCAAAGAAGGGCAATACCAAAGAATGCTCAAACTACCACACAGTTGCACTCATCTCACATGCTAGTAAAGTAATGCTCAAAATTCTCCAAGCCAGGCTTCAGCAATATGTGAATTGTGAATTTCCTGATGTTCAAGCTGGTTTTAGAAAAGGCAGAGGAACCAGAGATCAAATTGCCAACATTCGCTGGATCATCAAAAAAGCAAGAGAGTTCCAGAAAAACATCTATTTCTGCTTTATTGACTATGCCAAAGCCTTTGACTGTGTGGATCACAATAAACTGTGGAAAATTCTGAATGAGATTGGAATACCAGACCACTTGACCTGCCTCTTGAGAAACCTGTATGCAGATAAGGAAGCAACAGTTAGAACTGGACATGGGACAACAGACTGGTTCCAAATTGGAAAAGGAGTACCTCAAGGCTGTATATTGTCACCCTGCTTATTTAACTTATACACTGTGTACATCATGAGAAACGCTGGACTGGAAGAAGCACAAGCTGGAATCAAGATTACAGGGAGAAATATCCATAACCTCAGATATGCAGATGACACCACTCTTTTGCCAGAAAGTGAAGAGGAACTAAAAAGCCTCTTGATGAAAGTGAAAGTGCAGAGTGAAGAAGTTGGCTTAAAGCTCAACATTCAGAAAACCAGGATCATGGCATCTGGTCCCATAGCTTCACGGCAAATAGATGGGGAAACAGTGGAGACAGTGTCAGACTTTATTTTTTGGGCTCCAAAATCACTGCAGATGGTGATTGAAGCCATGAAATTAAAAGACGCTTATTCCTTGGAAGGAAAGTTATGACCAACCTAGATAACATATTAAAAGGCAGAGACATTACTTTGCCAAAAAAGGCCCATCTATTAAAGGCTATGGTTTTTCCTGTGGTCGTGTATAGATGTGAGAATTGGACTGTAAAGAAGGCTGAGAGCCTAAGAATTGATGCTTTTGAACTGTGGTGCTGGAGAAGAGTCTTGAGAGTCCCTTGGACTACAAGGAGATCCAACCAATCCATCCTAAAGGAGATCAATCCTGGGTGTTCATTGGAAGGACTGATGCTGAAGCTGAAACTCCAATACTTTGGCCACCTCATGTGAAGAGTTGACTCATTGGAAAAGACTCTGATGCTGGGAGGGATTAGGGGAAGGAGGAGAAGTGAACGACAGAGGATGAGATGGCCAGATGGCATTACCGACTCAGTGGACATGAGTTTGATTGAACTCCGGGAGTTGGTGATGGACAGCCTGGCATCCTGTGATTAATTGGGTCACAAAGAGTCAGACATGACTGAGCGACTGAACTGATCATTATCTTATCTTTAAAAATGGGAATGATAATCAAGAGGTTTAACATAAGTGGTGCATGCAGAATGTATTAGGTGTTGGCACATAAAAGGAACCGGTCGTTCATGGTGAGTGACTCTCTCCCCTCTCTTTCTGCATTTACTGTTGAAATTAGTGAGGCTAATGAAACTCAGATACCAAGCATAAGAAAAGGACTCAGCAGTTTAACCTCTAGCTAACAAGTTTCGTCTGGAGAGCTAACAAACTGTCCACTTAAACAAAAATGTACAACATGTGAGTTGTGAGTTTGAGCTTTGTCCCTGGTGACTCAGTTGGTAAAGCGTCTGTCTACAATGCGGGAGACCTGGGTTCGATCCCTGGGTCAGGAAGATTCCCTGGAGAAGGAAATGGCAACCCACTCCAGTGATCTTGCCTAGAAAATCTCATGGACGGAAGAACCTGGTGTCCATGGGGTCGCAAAGAGTCAGACACAACTGAGTGACTTCACTTTCACTTTCAGGGTCTTACTGAGGGCTTCTCTGGTGGCTCAGAGGTTAAAGCATCTGCCTGGAATGCAGGAGACCCATGTTCAATCCCTGGGTTGGAAAGATCGCCTGGAGAAGGAAATGGCAACCCACTCCAGTACTCTTGCCTGGAGAATCCCATAGAGGGAGGAGCCTAGGCTACAGTCCATGGGGTCACAAAGAGTCAGACACGACTGAGCGACTTCACCCACTTTCACTTACTGAGGCTATAGTCTAGTTTGGAAAATAGCTCTGAGAAACTGCTTCAAAGAGGAGCCAGGAGATATATATACACTTTGTTGTTTTTCAGTTGCCAAGTTGTGTCTGACTATTTGGAACCCCATGGACTGCAGCACACCAGGCTTCTCTGTCCCTCAGTATCTTCCAGAGTTCTCCCAAGTTCACATCCTTTGAAATAGTGATGCCATCCAACCATCTCATCCTCTCCTGCTCCCTTCTCCTCCTGCCTTCAATCTTTCCTAGCACTAGAGTCTTTTCCAACGAGTGAGCCCTTCACATCAGATGGCCAAAGTATTGGAGTTTCAGCTTCATCATCAGTCCTTCCAATGAATATTCAGGGTTCATTTTGGTTAAGATTGACTGATCTCCTTGCTGTCCTAGGGACTCTCAAGAGTCTTCTCCAACACCACAGTTCAAAAGTATCAATTCCCTGGTGCTCTGCCTTCTTTATGTTCCAGCTCTCACGTCCATACTTGTGAGGCTGGATGCACACATACAGACCTTTGTCTGAAAAAAAAAATATCTTTGCTTTTTAATGCACTGGCTAGGTTTGTCATAGCTTTCCTTCCAAGAAGCAATTGGCTTCTAATTTTATGGCTGCAGTCATCATCTGCAGAGATTTTAGAGCCCAAGAAGAGGAATTCTATCTCTGCTTCCATCTTTTCCTCATCTATTTGCCATGAAAGTGTTGGGACTGGTCACACACTAATATATATATATTTATATATATACAAACACACAAATATATACACAAAAGTTTTTTTTTGTATATATACCCCCCAAAAAATATGTTTGTATATATATACACAAGCAGACTTATTTATATATATAAAAGCAGACTTTGATATAATTGAAGCTGAATCTCTAGGAATTGAGGTCCAGGCATTAGTTATTTTTATGAGTGCTTCAGGGAATTCTCTGGTGCAGCCAGGATTGAGAAGTAGACAATACTAAACCCTTGAGTTTTCTTCAATGATGGAATCTGAGAGTTTAAAGAGGCTCCTGCTGCTGCCAAAATCTGGCTGTCTGTGTGCCGATGACAAACAGTTATAGAGGAAAAAGAAAGGGTAGCTTTATTCCTTTGCCAGGCAAGGAGGGAATGCATCAGGCTAGCACCTCAACTGTACCCCCCTCCCTGGGAAATAGGGAGAGGTGTTAGAGTTTGATGTTTTCATCAGCAGTATATGATAAGGATCAGGGCAGTGACGGTTTTAACATTCTTATTTCTTATGCAAAGTTCTAACACAGCCATAACACTGGGTTTGGTCATCCCTGAGGTTATTGGCCTGTGACTTCCTTTCTGAAGAATGCTGCAAGGGAGTGTTACAAGGGTGTGTGGGGGAAGAATGCAGGCACAGGATGCCTAGGGTCAGAGGTGATTAAGAAATTAACTTTGTGAAGGACAAGTCTAGTTGTGTGCACCAAAGATTAGAAACAGTCATAGTGAAACTGCTGCTACTGCTAAGTCGCTTCAGTCGTGTCCGACTCTGTGCGACCCCATAGACGGAAGCCCACCAGGCTCCCCTGTCCCTGGGATTCTCCAGGCAAGAACACTGGAGTGGGTTGCCATTTCCTTCTCCAATGCATAAGAGTGAAAAGTTAAAGTGAAGTCGCTCAGTCGTGTCCGACTCTTAGCGACCCCATGGACTGGAGCCTACTAGGCTCCTCCGTCCATGGGATTTTCCAGGCAAAAGTACTGGGGTGGGGTGCCATTAGGATTGCTTAATTCCTACAGGCCTGTTCTGGGGGTTTCTGTACTCATTCCTTTGTTTTCCTTGTTTCCTTCCTAGCACAGGAGGTCTGGGGTCAATCCCTAGGTCAGGAAGATCCCCTGGAGAAGGAAATGGCAACCCATGCCAGTATGGACAGATAATTCTATGGACAGAGGAACCAGATAGGCTCAAGTCAATGGGGTTGACTGAGTCAAGAGTCAGACAGGACTGAGCAACTAACATTTTCACTTTCACTTAGCAGAAAAACCCAGTTCCCATTTCTGTTGTAACATTTATATTTCTGTTCTCTTCACCCCCCACCATCTGTTAGTGATTTTTAAAGTTTTTACTTTTGTGATGGTCAGAGGCCCTCCTTCTGACTGGCATTCCGAACAGGGTATAGCAATCGGAATAATGTCCCCCTCCCCCAGCCCCAAAGATGGGCCAATCTCTGGAAATTAGAATGTGTTACCTTGCATGTATTGGAGACAACAGAGAATGAGGTGGTTGGATGGCATCACTGACTCATTCGACATGAGTTTGAGCAAGCTCTGGGAGTTGGTGATGGATAGGGTAGCCTGGTGTGCTGCAGTCCATGGGGTTGCAAAGAGTCAGACACAACTGAGCGACTGAAAAACAACAACAACTTATATTGGGAAGGCAACACTGGGCCTCTACGCGTTTTAGATTTTCAACTGGTATTTTTAACAAAAAGATTAACAGGAGGAAAAACTAACAGTCTTTGTTGTTTTTGTTTAAACACGTGTGGCACACATCATGCAGGAGAAACCTCAAAGAAAAATAACTCAAATTGGCAGCTTAGAATTCTGACTTATAGAGCATCTTCAACAAAAAACAATAAATTTATAGAGAAATGATAAGACAAAAGAAAGCAATTTTTGTTTTCAAGGGCAGTGAACTGTAGAAATATAAACATATGGGAGGGAACTAAAATTTGTTTAAGTTTGGCTAAGATTTGTTTGCAGATTCCACTTGTCACCTCTGCTCTGATAAGAATCTGTTTCTAGTGAAAGAATGTATATCCTGCCTCTAGGCAGAAAGGAGGGAAAAGAAAAATCTTTTCCTCCATTTGCTGCTTCTTAATTTCCTTCAGCTCAAAAATATTTTTATGTCAAATAGGCATACTTTGGGATGGTGTTGTCTAGTTTCCGTTAGTTCCCAATTAGTAGCTTTATTTTTAGAAAGTGTCACATGTTTTTAGAAAGTGTCACATGACCAACCTAGATAGGTTATTAAAAAGCAGAGATATTCGTTTGCCAACAAAGTTCCCTCTAGTCAAAGCTATGGTCTTTCCAGTAGTCATGTATGGATATGAAAGTTAGACCATAAAGAAGGCTGAGCACTGAAGAATTGAAGCTTTTGAAGTGTGGTGTTGGAGAAGACTCTTGAGAGTCCCTTGGACTGCAAGGAGATCCAACCAGTCAATCCTAAAGGAAATCAGTCCTGAATATTCATTGGAAGGACTGATGCTGAAGTCAAAACTCCAATACTTTGGTCACCTGATATGCAGAACTGACTCATTGGAAAAGACCCTGATGCTGGGAAAGATTGAAGGCAGGAGGAGAAGGGAATGACAGAGGATGAGACGGTTGGATGGCATCACCAACTCAGTGGACATGAGTTTGTGGCTCAGATGGTAAAGTGTCTGCGTACAATGCAGGAGTCCTGGGTTCAGTCCCCGGGTTGGAAAGATCTCCTGGAGAAGGAAATGGCAACCCACTCCAGTATTCTTGCCTGGAAAATCCCATGTGTGGAAGAGCCTGTTAGGCTAAAGTCCATGGGGTCGCCAAGAGTCTGGACATGACTGAGTGACTTCACTTTTCACTTTCTTTCTTTCACTTGAGCAGCTCCTGGAGTTGGTGTGGACAGGGAAACCTGGTGTGCTGTAGTCATGGGGTTGCAAACAGTCAGACACAACTATGTGACTGAACTGAACTGAACATAATAAAAGCTGAATTGGGTTAGAAGTTGTGAGATAAGAGATCAGCACAGGGGGAGAAAAATATAGACAGGAACAAGCAGAATAGAGTGAATTTAAGGACATTGTTTTCTGTTTGATTGAGTCGGTCTGTTAATTGGGTAATAGGTCAGTTTGGTTCAACAAATGTGTCTCATTTCAGAAGGTGATGTTTGCGTGGGTTTCCACTATATGATCTGAGCAATCAGGGATTTAGTAACAGGCATTTCTATAGAAACAAAAGGAGAACGAAGTTTAATGGTTGGAGTAGACTATAAAACTGGTTTTTGAGTCCAGTTGACAGCCAACTGAGCAGATTTCAAGATATTGAGCTCAAAGTATGTTTTGCAGTTTGAATGTCTCTGAGGCTGTCATCAAGTGTGTTCCAGTGAACCTTCTGAGTGACCTATATAACAACAGGCATGAAGGTTGTTCATACATGAGCTGTTGTGGGTGATATTTCTGTTTATATCAGGTTGTTTAGTTTCAGTCATTTTGGGAAAAGGGCAGTTTTATTTCTTAGTGATTACAAGTCAGAAGGGTAGGAGAAAAACTGGAAATGTTAGCTTGGAGAGCTGTGACTAGATATTGTCAGAATCTAAAAGAATTTGGGATCCACTTTGATTCACAGGTAAATAACAAAACCTCAATGATAGTGAACAGAACTAAGGTCTAATATCCATAAAGGTGTGTCATAGTTTTCCATTGAAACATCATTTTTTTATCTCTACAATCACCCCCATTTTTACCAAAGAGACGATAAGACAAATAAGATATAATAAGACAAATTGCTTTGCTAAATAAGCCTAATGTCATTAAACTTGGTCTGATTATTAACATAAATGAAGCAAGAATAGACACTGATCAGGTAAGCTCTTTTAAGTCTGTTTTGCTAGAATTTTTGATAAAGAATACAAGATTACTCTGGAAGCCAAGTCAAGCACTCACTTGCAATTCCTGTTTTGTTTTGTTTTGTTTTGAATAAATTTTTATTTTATTCTTTTTAACTTCAATTAAAGTACAGAGGTGCATGGTGCCTTTTCATAAAACTGTTAGGATTAAAACTTTAGTCCAGCTTAAAACTGTTCATTTTTTCTTTCTTTTTTTTTTTATATTGGTATATTTTATTTTTTTAAATTTTATTTTGCTTAACTTTACAATATTGTATTGCTTTTGCCATTCATCAAAATGAATCTGCCACAAGTATACATGTATTCCCCATCCTGAACCCTCCTCCCTCCTCCCTCCCCATACCATCCCTCTGGGTCATCCCAGTGCGCCAGTCCCAGGCATCCGTTATCAGGCATCGTATCTGGACTGGAGACTAGTTTCAGAAATGATATTATACATATTTCAAAGCTATTCTCCCAAATCATCCAACCCTCTCCCTCTCCCAGAGTCCATAAGACTGTTCTATACATCAGTGTCTCTTTTGCTGTCTCATAAACAGGGTTATTGTTACCATCTTTCCAAATTCCATATATATGAGTTGAAGTTGAAGTGAAGTGAGGTCGCTCAGTCGTGTCCGACTCTTTGCGACCCCATGAACTGTATAGCCTACCAGGCCCCTCCTGGGATTCTCCAGGCAAGAGTACTGGAGTGGGTTGCCATTTCCTTCTCCAATATATATGCGTTAGTATACTGTATTGGTGTTTTTCTTTCTGGCTTGCTTCACTCTGTATAATAGGCTCAAGTTCCATCCACCTCATTAGAACTGATTCAAATGTATTCTTTTTAATGGCTGAGTAATACTCCATTGTGTATATGTACAACTGCTTTCTTATCCATTCATCTGCAGATGGACCTCTAGGTTGCTCCCAAGTCCTGGCTATTGTAAAGAGTGCTGCTATGAACATTGGGGTACACGTGTCTCTTTCAATTCTGTTTTTCTCAGTGTGTATGCCCAGCAGTGGGATTGCTGGATCTGTGAGAGCTGGACTGTGAAGAAGGCTGAGCACCGAAGAATTGATGCTTTTGAACTGTGGTGTTGGAGAAGACTCTTGAGAGTCCCTTGGACTGCAAGGAGATCCAACCAGTCCATTCTGAAGGAGATCAGCCCTGGGATTTCTTTGGAAGGGATGATGCTAAAGCTGAAACTCCAGTATTCTGGCCACCTCATGCGAAGAGTTGACTCATTGGAGAAGACTCTGATGCTGGAGGGATTGGGGGCAGGAGGAGAAGGGGACGACAGAGGATGAGATGGCTGGATGGCATCACTGACTCCATGGATGTGAGTCTGAGTGACCTTCAGGAGTTGATGATGGACAGGGAGGCCTGGTGTGCTGCAGTTCATGAGGTCGCACAGAGTCGGACCCGACTGAGCGACTGATCTAATCTGATCTGAAGGCAGTTCTATTCCCAGTTTTTTGAGGAGTCCCCATACTGTTCTCCATTGTGGCTGTAGTAGTTTGCATTCCCACCAACAGTGTAGGAGGGTTTCCTTTTCTCCACACCCTCTCCAGCATTTATTGCTTGTGGACTTTTGGATCGCAGCCATTCTGACTGGCGTGAAATGGTACCTCATAGTGGTTTTGATTTGCATTTCTCTGATAATGAGTGATGTTGAGCATCTTTTCATGTGTTTGTTAGCCATCTGTATGTCTTCTTTGGAGAAATGTCTATTTAGTTCTTTGGCCCATTTTTTGATTGGGTCATTTATTTTTCTGGAATTGAGCTGTAGGTGTTGCTTGTATATTTTTGAGATTAGTTGTTTGTCTGTTGCTTCATTGCTATTATTTTCTCCCATTCTGAAGGCTGTCTTTTCACCTTGCTTATAGTTTCCTTTGTTGTGCAGAAGCTTTTAAGTTTAATTAGTACTTTTGCCTGGAAAATTCCATGGACAAAGGAGCCTGGTAGGCTCCAGTCCATGGGGTCGCTAAGAGTCAGTCACAACTGAGCAACTTCACTTTCACATATCAGTTTCATGCATTGGAGAAGGAAATGGCAACCCACTCCAGTGTTCTTGCCTGGAGAATCCCAGGGATGGGGGAGCCTGGTGGACTTTCGTCTATGGGGTAGCACAGAGTCAGACAGGACTGAAGTGACTTAGCAGTAGCAGCAGGTCCCATTTGTTTATTTTTGCTTTTATTTCCAATATCTTGGAGGTGGTCGTAGAGGATCCTGCTGTGATGTATGTCAGAGAGTGTTTTGCCTATGTTTTCCTCGAGGAGTTTTATGGTTTCTGGTCTTACATTTAGATCTTTAATCCATTTTGAGTTTATTTTTGTGTATGGTGTTAGAAAGTGTTCTAGTTTCATTCTTTTACAAGTGTTTGACCAATTTTCCCAGCATCACTTGTTAAAAAGATTGTCTTTAATCCATTGTATATTCTTGCCTCCTTTGTCAAAGATAAGGTGTCCATATATGCGTGGATTTATCTCTGGGCTTTCTATTTTGTTCCATTGATCTATATTTCTGTCTTTGTGCCAGTACCATACTGTCTTGATGACTGTGGCTTTGTAGTAGAGCCTGAAGTCAGGCAGGTTGATTCCTCCAGTTCCATTTTTCTTTCTCAAGATAGGTTTGGCTATTTGAGGTTTTTTGTATTTTGATACAAATAGAGAAATTATTTGTTCTAGCTCTGTGAAGAATACCGTTGGTAGCTTGATGGGGATTGCATTGAATCTATAAATTACTTTGGGTAGTATACTCATTTTCACCATATTGATTCTACCAATCGATGAACATGGTATATTTCTCCATCTATTAGTGTCCTCTTTGATTTCTTTCACCAGTGTTTTATAGTTTTCTATATATAGGTCTTTAGTTTCTTTAGGGAGATATATTCCTAAGTATTTTATTCTTTTCATTGCAATGGTGAATGGAATTGTTTCTTTAATTTCTCTATTTTCTCATTATTAGTGTACAGGAATGCAAGGGATTCCTGTGTGTTGATTTTATATCCTGCAACTTTACTATATTCATTGATTAGTTCTAGTAATTTTCTCGTGGAGTCTTTAGGGTTTTCTACGTAGAGGATCATGTCATCTGCAAACAGTGAGAGTTTTACTTCTTCTTTTCCAATTTGGATTCCTTTTACTTCTTTTTCTGCTCTGATTGCTATAGCCAAAACTTCCAAAACTATGTTGAATAGTAATGGTGAAAGTGGGCATCCTTGTCTTGTTCCTGACTTTAGAGGTGATGCTTTCAATTTTTCACCATTGAGGATAATGTTTGCTGTGGGTCTGTCATATATAGCTTTTATTATGTTGAGGTATGTTCCTTCTATTCCTGCTTTCTGGAGAGTTTTTATCATAAATGGATGTTGAACTTTGTCAAAGGCTTTCTCTGCATCTATTGAGATAATCATATGGCTTTTATTTTTCAATTTGTTAATGTGGTGTATTACGTTGATTGATTTGCGGATATTGAAGAATCCTTGCATTCCTGGAATAAAGCCCACTTGGTCATGGTGTATGATCTTTTTAATGTGTTGTTGGACTCTGATTGCTAGAATTTTGTTAAGGATTTTTGCATCTATATTCATCAGTGATATTGGCCTGTAGTTTTCTTTTTTTGTGGCATCTTTGTCAGGGTTTGGTATTAGGGTGATGGTGGCCTCATAGAATGAGTTTGGAAGTTTGCCTTCCTCTGCAATTTTCTGGAACAGTTTGAGTAGGATAGGTGTTAGCTCTTCTCTAAATTTTTGGTAGAATTCAGCTGTGAAGCCGTCTGGACCTGGGCTTTGTTTGCTGGAAGATTTCTGATTATAGTTTCAATTTCTGTGCTTATGATGGGTCTGTTAAGATTTTCTATTTCTTCCTGATCCAGTTTTGGGAAGTTGTACTTTTCTAAGAATTTGTCCATTTCTTCCACGTTGTTCATTTTGTTGCCATAGAATTGCTGGTAGTAATCTCTTATGATCCTTTGTATTTGTGTGTTGTCTGTTGTGATCTCTCCATTTTCATTTCTAATTTTATTGATTTGATTTTTCTCCCTTTGTTTCTTGATGAGTCTGGCTAATGGTTTGTCAATTTTATTTACTCTTTCAAAGAACCAGCTTTTGGCTTTGTTGATTTTTGCTATGGTCTCTTATGTTTCTTTTGCATTTATTTCTGCCCTAAGTTTTAAGATTTCTTTCCTTCTACTAACCTTGCAGTGCTTCATTTCTTCCTTTTCTAGTTGCTTTAGGTGTAGAGTTAGGTTATTTATTCGACTTTTTTCTTGTTTCTTGAGGTATGCCTGTATTGCTATGAACTTTCCCCTTAGGACTGCTTTTACAGTGTCCCATAGGTTTGGGGTTGTTGTGTTTTCATTTTCATTAGTTTCTATGCAGATTTTGATTTCTTTTTTTATTTCTTCTGTGATTTGTTGGTTATTCAGCAGCGTGTTGTTCAGCCTCCATATCTTGACAATTTTAATAGTTTTTCTCCTGTTATTGAGATCTAATCTTACTGCTTTGTGGTCATAAAAGATGCTTGGAATAATTTCAGTTTTTCTGAACTTACCAAGGCTAGATTTATGGCCCAGGATGTGATCTATCCTGGAGAAGGTTCCATGTGCGCTTGAGAAAAAGGTGAAATTCATTGTTTTGGGATGAAATGTCCTATAGATATCAATTAGGTCTAACTGGTCTATTGTATCATTTAAAGTTTGTGTTTCCTTGTTAATTTTCTGTTTAGTTGATCTATCCATTGGTGTGAGTGGGTCATTAAAGTCTCCCACTATTATTGTGTTATTGTTGATTTCTCCTTTCATACTTGTTAGTATTTGTCTTACATATTGCGGTGCTCCTATGTTGGGTGCATATATATTTATAATTGTTATATCTTCTTCTTGGATTGATCCTTTGATCATTATGTAGTGACCTTCTTTGTCTCTTTTCACATCCTTTGTTTTAAAGTCTATTTTATCTGATATGACGGGGAAGGCAATGGCACCCCACCCCAGTACTTTTGCCTGGAAAATCCCATGGACGGAGGAGCCTGGTAGGCTCCAGTCCATGGGGTCGCTAAGAGTCGGACACGACTGAGCAACTTCACTTTCGCTTTTCACTTTCATACGTTGGAGAAGGAAATGGCAACCCACTCCAGTATTCTTGCCTGGAGAATCCCAGGGACAGGGGAGCCTGGTGGGCTTCTGTCTGTGGGGTCGCACAGAGTCGGACACGACTGAAGCGACTTAGCAGCAGCAGCAGCTATCTGATATGAGTATTGCTACTCCTGCTTTCTTTTGGTCCCTCTTTGCATGGAAAATAATTTTCCAGTACTTCACTTTCAGACTATGTATCCCCTGTTTTGAGGTGGGGCTCTTGTAGACAACATATGTAGGGGTCTTGTTTTTGTATCCATTCGGCCAGTGTCTGTCTTTTGGTTGGGGCATTCAACTCATTTACATTTAAGATAATTACTGATATATATGATCCCGTTGCCATTTACTTTATTGTTTTGGGTTCGAATTTATACACCCTTTTTGTGTTTCCTGTCTAGAGAATGTCCTTTAGTATTTGTTGGAGAGCTGGTTTGGTGGTGCTGAATTCTCTCAGCTTTTGCTTGTCTGTAACGGTTTTGATTTCTCCTTCATATTTGAATGAGATCCTTGCTGGGTACAATAATCTGGGCTGTAGGTTCTTTTCTTTCATCACTTTAAGTATGTCTTGCCATTCCCTCCTGGCTTGGAGAGTTTCTATTGAAAGATCAGCTGTTATCCTTATGGGAATTCCCTTGTGTGTTATCTGTTTTTCCCTTGCTGCTTTTAATATTTGTTCTTTGTGTTTGATCTTTGTTAATTTGATTAATATGTGTCTTGGGGTATTTTGCCTTGGCTTTATTCTGTTTGGGACTCTCTGGGTTTCTTGGACTTGAGTGATTATTTCCTTCCCCATTTTAGGGAAGTTTTCAACTATTATCTCCTCTAGTATTTTCTCATGGTCTTTCTTTTTGTCTTCTTCTTCTGGGACTCTTATGATTCGAATGTTGTAACGTTTAATATTGTCCTGGAGTTCTCTGAGCTTGTCCTCATGTCTTTTAATTCTTTTTTCTTTTTTCTCCTCTGATTCATTTATTTCTACCATTCTATCTTCTAATTCACTAATTCTATCTTCTGCCTCTGTTATTCTACTATTTGTTGCCTCCAGAGTGTTTTTGATCTCATTCATTGCATTATTCATTATATATTGACTCTTTTTTATTTCTTCTAGGTCTTTGTTAAACCTTTCTTGCATCTCCTAAATGCTTTTCTCCAGGCTATTTATCTGTGATTCCATTTTGGTTTCCAGATTTTGGATTAATTTCACTATCATTATTCGGAATTCTTTATCAGGTAGATTTGCTATTTCTTCCTCTTTTGTTTGGTTCGGTGGGCATTTATCCTGTTCCTTTACCTGCTGGGTATTCTTCGGTCTCTTCATCTTGTTTAAATTGCTGAGTTTGGGGTGTCCTTATTGTATTCTGGTAGTTTGTGGAGTTCTCTGTATAGTGGCGTTTCCTCAGTGTGTGTGGGTTTGTATAGGTGGCTTGTCAAGGTTTCTTGGTTATGGAGGCTTCTGTAGGTGTTCTGGTGGATGGAGCTGGATTTCGTCTCTCTGGAGTGCAATGGAGTGTCTAGTAATGAGTTATGAGATGTCTATGATTTTGGGGTCACTTTGGGTAGCCTGTATATTGGAGCTCAGTGCTGTGTTCCTGTGTTTCTGGGGAATTTAATTGGTATGTCTTGCCGTGGAACTTGTTGTCCCTTGTGTGATGTTTGCTTTCAGTGTAGTTATGGAG
The DNA here is from genome assembly GCA_935064755.1 of Tragelaphus eurycerus. Classification (NCBI taxonomy): domain Eukaryota; kingdom Metazoa; phylum Chordata; class Mammalia; order Artiodactyla; family Bovidae; genus Tragelaphus; species Tragelaphus eurycerus. Next base: position 2,046,025 of record CAKXYN010000187.1, on the reverse strand, counting down.
GCATTTGATGAGCTCCTGTCAATTAATGTTCCGTGGCATCTGGGTTTGGACTTAAGCCTCCTGCTTCCAGTTATTGGTCTTATTTTTTACAGTAGCCTCAAAACTTCTCCTTCTATACTGCACTCCACAACTGGACTGCTCAGAGATGTTCACGGAGTTATACAGAGAAGAGAAGAGGGAGGAAGGAGATAGAGGTGGTCAGGAGGATCAAAGGAGGGAATGAAAACGAGAGAGACAGATCCAGTCATTAATCAGTTCCCTAAGTGTTTTCCTTTATTTGGAACACTCAGAAATTCAGAATTGGATAGAGTAGAGAGGGGTTAGGGAGGAGACACAGGCGAACTGGTGGAGAAAAAGGAGAATCCGGAGGTGGCGAGAACAGCCAAGCCTGTAATCTTGCTCCCTAGTAAAAAGTGGTTACTGAAGATTAGGTTCCTAAAGGTACAGAATTGGTAACATATACCTAAAAGCAAAAATTTAAAATATAGGGTAGATTTTGGAGTTTCAAAAAAACAGTGTTAAGGAAAAAAGAAGGAAAGGAAAGAGAGAAAAAGAAAAAAGAGAGGAGAAAAAAGAGTGACAAAAGTTATAAGGAAAATATAGGTACAAAATGATAACCAATATTAAAAAGCAAAAGTTAAAAATCTAGGATAGAGTTTGGAGTTTCATAAATACAATGTTAAAGAAAAGAATAAGAAAAGGAAAGATAGAAAAGAAAAAAGAAAGAAAGAAAGAAACTAAAAACAAAACCAAAAACAAACAAAGTCACAAAAATTATAAAGAAGATATAGGCACAAATTGACTACATATACCAGACAGCATAAGTTAAAGATCTAGATTGGAGTTTGGAATTTAAGGAATACAATGTCAAAGAAAAGATGAAGAGATAGAAAGAGGGAGGGAAAAAAAAGTCACAAAAGTTATAAAAAAACAAAACAGATACAAAATTGATAACAATTACCAATAAGCTAAACTTATGAATCTAGAGCAGAGTTTGGAGTTTCAAAAATACAATGTTAGGGGGAGGAGCTAAGATGTCGGACGAGTAAGACGGGGAGAATACTTTCTCCTCCACAAATCCATTAAAAGAACATTTGAATGCTGACTAAATTCTATAAAACAACTTCTGAATGCCGGCAGAAGACATCAGGCACTTAGAAAGACAACTCATTGTCTTCAAAACGAGAAAACGAGCCCTGCGGTAACTGCTTTTGCGGAGAAGTGGCGTAGACACCAGCAGTTGCTATTGGCAAGCGGGGGCTGGGCTAGGAGGAGCGGTGAGGCCTGCATTGCTTTGAGAAAGGATTTGGCCTGGCTATCTCGGGGCTATCTGAGTGAAATAACCAGACTGTCGGTTATCTACTACATCAAAAGCCAGCCCTAACTTAAAACACCACCAGGACTACCTACAGAACAAAGGACTGTACAGAGATGGCCAGCTGCAGGCCGTCCCACTCCGGTGACAGGCAGCCAGGGCCGGAGGCGGGCAATTACAGCCCTAGAGAGACACTGTCTAATGGAACTGTGAGTAGGTTTCTGTGCTGACTCACGCTTCTTGGGGCTCTGGATGGTCAACATCTGCCTGAGAAAGTGCGCTGTTTGTATACCCAGAAAACTGAGCGGCGGGGAGGCGATAAGTCGCAGCAGCTGCGCTCGCTGAACATTTCATCACCTGCACTACTCCAATCTGGGAAGGGCATAAAACGCAGACTCAACCAAGTCTGTGCTTCTGAGGATTATCCGAGTGCCTGAACCTGGCCGGTTTAGATTTGGGTGTTCATCTCTGCCCTCTCTGTAACAGGGGAGAGATCAGATATTGAAAAGACCTGTAAACTGCCTCAAGAAAGAGAATTCAACAAACTACCAGAATGTAGTAAGGACACTCTAAACTTGGCAATTTTAACAAAATGAAGAGACAAAAGAATACCCAGCAGCTAAAGGAACAGGATAGATGTCCACCAAACCAAACCAAAGAGGAAGAGATAGGGAATCTACCTGATAAAGAATTCCAAATAATGATAGTGAAATTAATCCAAAATCTTGAAATCAAAATGGAATCACAGTTAAAGAGTCTGGAGACAAGGATTGAGAAGATGCAAGAAAGGTTTAACAAGGACCTAGAAGAAATAAAAAAGAGTCAACACATAATGAATAATGCAATAAATGAGATCCAAAACACCCTGGAGGCAACAAATAGTAGAATAACAGAGGCAGAAGATAGGATTGGTGAATTAGAAGATCAGATCAGAAACCTCCAGGATAACATTAAACGCTACAACATTCGAATCATAGGAGTTCCAGAAGAAGAAGATAAAAAGAAAGGTCATGAGGAAATACTTGAGGAGATAGTAGTTGAAAATGTCCCTAAAATGGAGAAGGAAATTACCACTCAAGTTCAAGAAATGCAGAGAGTCCATAACAGGATAAACCCAAGGCGAAACACCCCAAGACACATATTAATCAAATTAACAAAGATTAAATATAAAGAACAAATATTAACAGCAGCATGGGAAAAACATCAAATAACTCACAAGGGAATTCCCATAAGGATAACAGCTGATCTTTCAATAGAAACTCTCCAAGCCAGGAGGGAATGGCAAGACATAATTAAAGTGATGAAAGAAAATAACTTACAGCCTAGATTATTGTATCCAGCAAGGATCTCATTCAAATATGAAGGAGAAATCAAAAGCTTCACAGATAAGCAAAAGTTGAGAGAATTTTGCACCACTAAACCATTTCTCCAACAAAAACTAAAGGACATTCTCTAGATAGGAATCACTAAAAGGGTGTATAAATTCGAACCCAAAACAATAAAGTAAATCCTATTTATCAATAATTGCTTTAAACGTTTATGAGCTGAATCCCCTAATCAACAGACAAAGACTGGCCTAATCGATACAAAAACAAGACCCCTACATACCTTGTCTACAAGAGACAACCAAAAGACTAAAATGGGTCAAATGGATACAAAAACTAGACCTCTATATATGTTGTCTACAAGAGAACCACCTTAAAATACAGGATATATACTGACTGAAAATGAAGGGCTGGAAAAAGATTTTCTATGCAAATATGGACCATGAGAAAACAGGAGTAGCAATACTTGTATCTGATAAAATTGACTTTAAAGATCCTGAAAAGGAGACAATGAAGGTTACACACAACGACTTAAAGGAACAATCCAAAAAGAAGTTATAACAATTATAAATATATATGCACCCAACATTGGAGCATTGATATATCTAAGACAAACATTAATTAATATGATAGAAGAAATTTGCAGCAATATAATAATAGTGGGAGACTTTAATACCCCACTCATATAATTTGGCTGTAATAGACAAGGTAAAGAGCAAAATATATTCACTTATGAGCCTCAAAAAATTCAGTTCACTCAGGAGAGTTTAAAAAAAAAAAGACTTATTTGTTCACTCTGTAAAGGTTTATTGACTATTTTATGCGTTTGGTACCACTTTGGGTAGTAGGGAGGAAGAGGTGACAAGTGTGATCCTGTCCTAAATAATATATTGTGGTAAAGATAGACCTACCAATACAAAATACCAAGATGTGCCTAAGATGAGGACACCCAAACTGGACTTTTTGTTTCCTGAACTTTTCATTTCGAGAACAAACCTCCTAATATAGGATGAATTCAACATGATTTTTTTAAAGTGTTCTTTGTGATTAAAAACAGAAAGCCATTGCTTAAGAAATTACATATACTCTTCCCCACCATCACTCCCCTTCTTTCTTCCCATTTCCCTCCCACCTTCATTGATCCTTTCCTTTGTCCATTTTCCCCTGCAAAAAAAACCAAAAAATCTAGGAATAAAACCACCATATGATCCAGCAATCCCACTCCTAGGGATATACCCTGAGGAAACCAAAATTGAAAGAGACACATGTATGCCATTGTTCATTGTAGAGTTGTTTATAATAGCTAGAATATGGAAGCAACCTAGATGTCCATCGACAGATGATTGGCTAAACAAGTTGTGGTACATATACACAATGGAAAACAAAAACAAAAACAAAAATACAATGTTAAAGAAAATAAAAAAAGAAAGAAAGAAAAGGGGTCTCAAATGTTATAAAATATATATATATATATGAAGTTTAGTTTTTTTTTTTTTAAAGAAGGGTCTTTTATTTATTTATTTTTATTTATTTATTTTTTTTTTACAAAGTAATAGTAGGTTCTAAAAGTGAAAATTAAAGGAATATTAGATGTAAAAAAAAATTTTTTTTTCTTCCTTAAAAAAAAAAAAAAAGAACGAACGAATAAATGATGGTAAAAATAGTAAAAATATATGTAAGACTTTCTCTGTTATTGTTGTGGGTATTGTGGGTTCAGTTCATTTTCGGCTAGTTCCATGTTCCGGATTAAATTTCTCAAGGTCTATAGGCCCCTTTCTATGTAGTTGGTACTAAGCACGGGGTTTTAGTTTATTGCCTGTCGCTTCCACGGCAGTTCCCTCTGTTATAGCTTCTTCTGTTTGCTGGTCTCTTGAGGAGAAGGGGACGACAGAGGATGAGATGGCTGGATGGCATCACTGACTCCATGAATGTGAGTCTGAGTGACCTCCGGGAATTGGTGATGGACAGGGAAGCCTGGCGTGCTGAGATTCATGGGGTCGCAAAGAGTCGGACACGACTGAGCGACTGATCTGATCTGATCTAATCTCAGTGCCTGATTTCCGCCCTGATACAAAGGCGGCGGTGGTGGACACCCTTTTTTTTTTTTTTTTTTTTTTAGGCTCACTTGTTCAGTCGTGCTGTGGGGAGGGAGGGACGCTGCAAATAAATAACACTGGCGTGTGCACACAGTGGCTCAGCCACACTGGGCCTGCCCCCACTCATGACGCGTGTAGCCTCTCTACCTACTCTGCTCAGGCTCTCTGTTTCCCCACCAGAACCCTCCGCAACCGGCCCTGGGCTGCTTGCCCCTCCCAGGTCTAAGCCGATCAAGTTCAGGCACTCGGGTAGTCCTCAGAGGCCCAGGCTTGGTTGGGCCTGTGTTGTGTGCCCTTCACAGATTCCAGCTGCACAGGTAGCAAGGTGTTTAGCAATCGCTGCTTCTGTGACTTATCGCCTCCCTGCCACTCGGTTTTCTAGGTGTACAACTGGCGCACTTTCTTAGGTGGATGTTGGCTGACCAGAGTCCCAAGAAGTCTTAGCATAGAAGCCTGCTTACAGTTTTGTGGATAATGTCTCTCTGGGGCTGCGATTGCCTCCCTCCGGCTCTGGCTGCCTGTCACCAGAGGGGAACGGTCTGCAGCCGGCTATCTCTGTACAGTCCTTTGTTCTATGCGCGGGCGTGGTGGTGTCTTAGGTTAGGGCTGGCTTTTCCTATGGTAGGTACCCCACAGTCCGGTTTGCTAGCCCAAATTATTTCACTCAGGTAGCACTCCGGCTATTCAGGCCAGTCTTTCCTCTAGCGATGCAGCCCGAGATGCAGCCTGCTCCGCGCCTCCCTGCCCACCCCACCCCCACCCCCCCCCCCACCCCCCGCTTGCTAATGGCGGATGCAGGCGTTTGCGCTGCTTCTCCGCTGGGGAAGTTATCGTAGGGCTCGTAGTCTGTGGGTTTTAATTGTTTCTTTATTTTCCTCCCTGTTATGTTGCCCTCCGTGCTTCCCAGGCTCAGCACAAACTCGGCAGTGAGAATGTTTCCTGGTGTTTGGAAACTTCTCTCTTTTTAAGACTCCCTTCCCCAGACAGAGGTCCGTCCCTCCCTCTTTGTCTCTTTTTTGCCTTTAATCTTTTTTCCTACCTCCTTTAGAAGGCAATGAGTTGCTTTTCTGGGTGTCTGATGTCCTCTGCCAGCTTTCAGAAGTTGTTTTGTGGAATTTACTTGACGTTTAAATGTTCTTTTGATGAATTTGTGGAGGAGAAAGTGTTCTCCCCGTCCTATTCCTCCGCCATCTTCAATGCCTGTTGATTTAGTTGAATTCCTCTCTTCTTGAGATGTAAGATGCCATAAGTTGTTGGGTCTACTACGAAATGACTTCGCATTCTCATTGGTTAGGCTGGGAACCCTATAAACAGGATACCAGATAGTTTTTTGAAAGGAGGCTTTAAAGGCTCCATAAAGTCAATCTTAGTTTTTTAAAAAACTGTCTGGTCATGTCTTAGTCTACATACATGACCAGACAGTTTTTTAAAAAACTAATTAACATTAGTTATATTAGTTTGTCAGAGAAGGCAATGGCACCCCATTCCAGTACTCTTGCCTGGAAAATCCCATGGATGGAGGAGCCTGGTAGGCTGTAGTCCATGGGGTCGCTGAGGGTCGGACAGGACTAAGCAACTTCACTTTCACTTTTCACTTTCATGCATTGGAGTAGGAAATGGCAACCCACTCCAGTGTTCTTGCCTGGAGAATCCCAGGGACGGGGGAGCCTGGTAGGCTGCCGTCTATGGGGTCTCACAGAGTCAGACACAACTGAAGCAACTTAGCAGCAGTAGCAGCATATTAGTTTTTACTCTCAAATATAACATTCCAGTCAAAGTCCTGATAATATAACCAGTATTGCCCACTGTGTCTTGTAATAAGGAAAACAGATTGTCCCTCAGTCTATGCAAATAACTATATTGCATAATTATATGCAAATAGTTTTTTTTTTTTTTTTCTTATAGTGAAAATAGGAACACTCAGTAAGAGTTTCTAAATTCTTGAGGGACCAGGTAGAGAGAAAATTCTGTTCACCAAGATATAATTTACCAATTTACTTTAATTTGCTTTAAATTATTAATAGGTGGATAAGAAAGAGTAAAGTTGGCTCTCCAACTAAAGTTGTATTCCTACCTCAACACCTCGTTTCTGAGATTCACTGACCTAGCATGTGGTCAGTAGAGCGAGCTTGGACTCAATAACAAATTTGGCTAACCAGCCAGGAGTCCTGCTGCTTGTGGCTAGCTGGCCCTGGTTAGGGAGTACTGTTTTAAGACCCTGAGCATCTACCAGGACTATTTGTCCTGAGGATCCTTCCTTCAAGATACCCTGAAGTGGCACTGGCTGCACAGTGCTTGGCAGTTGGTATAAGGAACTGACAAAACAAAAGTCAAGTTCATTGATAGGTTCCTATGCATATGTGCTCAGTCATGTCCGACTCGTAGCGACCCCATGGACTGTATCCCACCAGGCTCCTCTGTCCATGGGGATTCTCCAAGCAAGAATACTGGCTGGGTTGCCATTTCCTCCTCCAGGGGATCTTCCTGACCCAGGGACGGAACCCACTTCTCTTATGTTTCCTGCATTGCAAGTGGATTCTTTACCACTGAATTACCATGGAAGCCCCTTGTTTGTAGGATAAATCGACCCACTTTGATAGCCAGTTCAGACAGTTTGTTTCTTTGTGGTTTTGTGTATCCTTTTGTGTTGCAAGTTGATGAACCCAATTTTATAAGCTAAGTTGCTCCAGTGTACACGTCAGAAACATATTTCCCCCTCAGTCTTGGCTTTTCCTGTACAAAACAAGCAAATTTCTTTGAGGCACCCTGTTGGAGGTGGGGAGATTTTGATGGATTCTACCTGAGTGCGAACCAGTTCATTGGGGAGCTAGTACTGTGTGGTGAGTTACCTGGTTGGAATTAGTTCTTATTTTTTTTTCTTTGTAGGGTAAATTTATTTACCTGAGTTGGGAGCTGGTTCATCTGTGCATTGATGCAATCTGTTTGTGCCATTTTTGTTGAGATTTGCCTATGTCTTTTGTGTTTTTGTGTAACCAAACTTATAAAAATGGGAAATATTTCATCTCTCCCATAGGATAGCTCTTTGGGGAGCATATTAGATATGTTAAGATCAGAAGGCCCCTGAGTGACTCAAGTACACAATCTCATAGCAGTGCTTTGCCAAAAAGAGGAACATTGATAATGAACAGGCCTGGGGTCCCCCTTGGACTTGAGACATTCAATTATAATTTTCCCTACAGGGGTCCCAGGTAACTTTGGCAGTGGGAGCTTCAGCTCCAGTTTGGGAGCTCTCCCAGTGAAGTAAAACTACAACATTTTAGAGAAACGTCCCAGGCTTAGTGGGACTTGGAGTCACATTTGGGGCATTCTTGCCATTTGGTTTTTGGGTTTCTGGGCATCTTTTTTTTTTTTTCTTTTTGGTGATTTCCTGTTAGTGTGGTTTGGTAACACACACACCTCTGGTACTAACTGCTCAAGGTAAAATGAAAAGTACTTCCTGTAAGGCTGGTTTCTTAGCAGAAGGCCTTCTCCCCTAGGCTATAGTAGGAGGGGTGAAGCTTCGCAAGAGGGGTGGATGGGTATATCAGTCCTTTGGTTTCATGGAGGGGGCCACTGATGCTGAAGCTCCAGTATTTTGGCCACCTGCTACACAGAACTGACTCATTGGAAAAGACCCTGATGCTGGGAAAGACTGATGGCAGGAGGAGAAGAGGATGACAGAGGATGAGATGGTTGGATGGCATCAAGGACTCAATGGACATGAGTTTGAGCAAGCTCTGGGAGTTGGTGATGGACAGGGAAGCCTGACATGCTGCAGTCCATCGGTCCCAAAGAGTCAGACACCACTGAGTGACTGAACTGAAGACAAATAGAAATCCTAAATGTTTTTTTCCCTGTGAATATTTAGCTGTCTAGTTGAGTGAGCTTGACTTGTTCCATCTGTGAAAAACCCAATTTTAATCCAACCTCTTTTGTAAACATATAGGCTTTACACTGCTGTAGCTGACTCAGGATTAAAGTCTTGAAATAAGAACTGAGATCTCACTGTTTGTGTGTCTTTGGATAACATTATCATGGTTGATCTGTAAAAGATCTCTATTTAATTGGCTTAAACAAAAGTTAGCACTTACAAACCAAACAATTCTAAATACAAGAGAAATTAAGCAAAGTAAATTTCAGGTTCACACGAATGGAAAATATTCACTACTAGGCTTCCTGGGTGGTGGTACTAGTGATAAAGAACTCACTTGCCAGTGCAGGAGGTGTAAGAGACGTGGGTTCGATTCCTGGGTCAGGAAGATCCCCTGGAGAAGGAAACGGCAGCCCACTCAAGTATTCTTTCCTAGACAATCCCATGGACAGAGAAGCCTGGCAGGCCACAGTCCATGGAGTCATACAGAGTCAGACATGACTAAAACAACTTAGCATGCATGCACATTAAAATTTAAGTTAGTTGATCCAACAGGCATGCTTTATATCAACATTAAATAAAATATTAAGTATAATACTTTCATTGTGCCTAGGTTTTGTTGTCTACTTGCTCAGTCGTGTCCGACTCTTTGCAACCCCATGGACTGCAGCACACCAGGCTTCCCTGTCCTTCATCATCTCCCTGAGTTTGCTCAAACTCATGTCCATGGAGTCAGTGATGCCATCCAATCATCTCATTCTTTGTCATCCCCTTCTCCTCCTGCCTTTACACTTTCCCAGCATCAGGTTTAGTATCAGCTAAATAAGATTTATTATATCTTGCCAGGGTCCAGTCCCGGCTGATCCAGGGAGTTCGAAGCAGGGACGGCATTGGCAAGGATCAAGAAACAATTGCTTAATTAAGTATTAATTAAAGATATAAAGAGTAATAGAATGAGGATAGCTCAGTAGCAAAATTCAGTGGAGAAAAGAGGCTGAGTAGCTTGGTGTACGTAGGAGACCAATAAAACTTCAAGACAAGAAGTTTGCACCACTTGCGTAGGCTGCAGGCATCCTTCTGTTCTCCTGAAGGAGAGGAGACACTGAGGCCTCCCCAGTCAGATCTTAGAAGCCCAGGCATAATTAGTAAGCATGGCAGGCTCCATTTGAGAGAGAGAGCGACATGGGGAGACCAGTCTTTCGAGGAACTGATCCCTATTCTTTATTTTCTATGGTCTACTTTTATACACTGAGATGTTATACAAAAGTCATGCAGGGTCAGCAGTCCTGACTTTTATCAAAGTCAGGTGCTTCATACAAATGTATACAGAGGTCTTAGGGGGTGTTACATTATCTTCTGGCCAGGGGGCCTGTTGACAATTTATGACCCTCTCTTTGTGACAGTGGTCGGTCAACAGAACACTTATTTCTCCAGGGGTGATTATTCTTAAAACAGACTCCAGCTTTATCGAAGGTACCAGATAGAGTTACATTCCTATAGGGTGAGGGTGTTGTGGGTTTCAATTAAGGAAAGAATTTACTTAGCCTAAGGTCTAACGTGATTAATATCAAAGGTTAATACTTATTTCTTCTATATATTCATTAATGTGTGTAACGGCAGGGAATGTGGAGACTTAGCAGCAAACATTGGCTCAACAAATGAAAAACCCTTCACCAATACAATTTCTAATCAGCCCACTATACTTATACTAATAGTTTCTCTAAAGAACCTGTTTTTAGAAGATTTAAAGCATCTCGTGCCTCTCACGGTTGGGAGGCTGTGAGCAATCACATGTGGGCGGACAAGCCTGTCAGGCAGGCTAGAGAACCTTCAGAGCAGTTTGTAGGTTAAAACACTCTTGTCTCGCCCAAGAATTTTGATTAGCTGGAGCTCTAAGTTAACTCTTTTTTCAGAGAGAGGTAGTGGGAGATAGCCCCCCATAAAGTCAGAGGTGTAGGTGAGAGCACAAAGTAGTAAAGTAGGCAGGCTCTGCCATGGGCAGAGGTCCTCATGCCGGCCCCCAACAATATCTGTTGCAAATTTGTCAGCAAGGAAAGTAACTTAATGTGAAGAAATTTTTGAGGAAAGAAGGTTCAAATGAGAAAAGAGTTTTTGAGTAGACCTTTAGAAATACATGTTTTAATGTATAATCAGATCAGATCAGATCAGTCGCTCAGTCGTGTCCGTCTCTTCACGATCCCATGAACCGCAGCACGCCAGGCCTCCCTGTCCATCACCAGCTCCCGGAGGTCACCCAGACTCACACCCATCAAGTCAGTGATGCCATCCAGCCATCTCATCCTCTGTCGTCCCCTTCTCCTCCTGCCCTCAATCCCTCCCAGCATCAGAGTCTTCTCCAATGAGTCAACTCTTCGCATGAGGTGGCCAAAATACTGGAGTTTCAGCTTTAGCACAATTCCTTCTAAAGAAATTCCAGGATTGATCTCCTTCAGAATGGACTGGTTGGATCTTCTTGCAGTCCAAGGGACTCTCAAGAGTCTTCTCCAACACCGCAGTTCAAAAGCATCAATTCTTCGGGGATCAGCTTTCTTCACAGTTCAACCCTCACAGCTATATATGATCACTGGAAAAACCATAGCCCTTGACTAGGTGGACATTTGTTGGCAGAGTAATGTCTCTGCTTTTGAATATGCTATCTAGGTTGGTCATAACTTTCCTTCCAAAGAGTAAGCGTCTTTTAATTTCATTACTGCAATCATATGCACTAATTTTGTAGCCCCCCAAAATAAAGTCTGACATTGTTTCCCCATCTATTTGCCATGAAGCTTGGGACCAGATGTCATGATCTTCGTTTTCTGAATGTTGAGCTTTAAGCCAACTTTTTCACTCTCCTCTTTCACCTTCATCAAGAGGCTTTTTAGTTCCTCTTCACTTTCTGCCATAAGGGTGGTGTCATCTGCATATCTGAGGTTATTGATATTTTTCCCGGCAATCTTGATTCCAGCTTGTGTTTATTCCAGTCCAGCGTTTCTCATGATGTACTCTGCATAGAAGTTAAATAAACAGAGTGACAATACACAGCCTTGACATACTCCTTTTCCTATTTGGAACCAGTCTGTTGTTCCATGTCCAGTTCTAAATGTTGCTTCCTGACCTGCATATAGGTTTCTCAAGAGGCAGGTCAGGTGGTCTGGTATTCCCATCTCTTTCAGAATTTTCAACAGTTTATGTGATTCACACAGTCAAAGGCTTTGGCATAGTCAATAAAGCAGAAATAGGTGTTTTTCTGGACCTCTCTTGCTTTTTTAGATAATCCACCGGATGTTGGCAATTTGATCTCTGGTCCTCTACCTTTTCTAAAGCCGCCTTGAACATCTGGAAATTCACGGTTCATATATTGCTGAAGCCTGGCTTGGAGAATTTTGAGCATTACTTTACTAGCTTGTGAGATGAGTGCAATTGTGCGGTAGTTTGAGCATTCTTTGGCAATGCCTTTCTTTGGGATTGGGATGAAAACTGACCTTTTCCAGTCCTGTGGCCACTGCTGAGTTTTCCAAAATTGCTGGCATATTGAGTGCAGCACTTTCACAGCATCATCTTTCAGTATTTGGAATAGCTCAAGTGGAATTCCATCACCTCCACTAACTTTGTTCATAGCGATGCTTTCTAAGGCCCACTTCACTTCACATTCCAAGATGTCTGGCTCTAGGTGAGTGATCAGACCATCATGATTATCTTGATCGTGAATACAGTTCTTCTGTGTATTTTTGCCACCTCTTCTTAATATCTTGTGCTAATAGAGTTTTGCCAAGAGAATACACTGGTCATAGCAAACACCCTCTTCCAACAACACAAGAGAAGACTCTACACATGGACATCACCAGATGGTCAACACTTAAATCAGATTGATTATATTCTTTGCAGCCAAAGATGGAGAAGCTCTGTACAGTCAGCAAAAACAAGACCTGGAGCTGACTGTGGCTCAGATCATGAACTCCTTATTGGCAAATTCAGACTTAAATGGAAGAAAGTAGGGCAAGGCACTAGACCATTCAGATATGAACTAAATCAAATTTCTTATGATTATATAGTGGAAGTAAGTAATAGATTTAAGGGACTAGATCTGATAGAAAGAGTGCCTGATGAACTATGGATGGAGGCTCGGGACATTGTACAGGAGAACAGATCAAGACCATCCCCAAGAAAAAGAAATGGAAAAAGCAAACTGGCTGTCTGAGGAGGCCTTATAAATAGCTGTGAAAAGAAGACAAGCAAAAAGCAAAGGAAAAAAAGGAAAAATATACCCATTTGAATGCAGAGTTCCAAAAAATAGCAAGGAGAGATAAGAAAGCCTTCCTCAGTGATCGGTGTAAAAAAATAGAGGAAAACAAAATAATGGGAAACTATAGATATCTCCTTAAGAAAATTGGAGATATCAAGGGAATATTTTATGCAAAGATGGGCTCAATAAAGGACAGAAATGTTATGGACCTAACAGAAGCAGAAGATATTAAGAAGAGGTGGCAAGAATATTCAGAAGAACTATACAAAAAAGATCCTTATGACCCAGATAATCACAATGGTGTAATGACTCACCTAGAGCCTGACATCCTGGAATTCGAGGTCAAGTGGGCCTTAGAAAGCATCACTGCAAACAAAGCTAGTGGAGGTGATGGAATTCCAGTTGAGTTGTTTGAGATCCTAAAAGATGATGCTATGAAAGTGCTTCACTCAATATGCCATGAAATTTGGAAAACTCAGCAGTGGCCACAGGACTGGAAAAGGTCAGTTTTCATTCCAGTCCCAAAGAAAGGCAATGCCAAAGAATGCTCAAACTACCACACAGTTGCACTCATCTTACACGCTAGAAAAGTAATGCTCAAAATTCTCTGTGCCAGGCTGCAGCAGTATGTGAACTGTGAAGTTCCAGATGTTCAAGCTGGATTTAGAAAAGGCAGAAGAATGAGATCAAGTTGCCAACATCCGTTGGATCATCAAAAAAGCAAGAGAGTTCCAGAAAAACGTCTATTTCTGCTTTATTGACTACACCAAAGCCTTTGACTCTGTGGTTCACAAAGAACTGTGGAAAATTCTGAAAGAAATGGGAATGCCAGACAACCTGACTTGTCTCCTGAGAAATGTGCAGGTCAAGAAGCCACAGTTAGAACTGGACATGGAGCAATGGACTAGTCTAAATTGGGAAAGGAGTACGTCACGGCTATATTTTGTCACCCTACTTATTTAACTTATATGCAGAGTACATCATGAGAAATGCCAGGCTGGAGGAAGCACAAGCTAGAATCAAGTTTGCTGGGAGAAATACCAATAACCTGAGATATGCAGATGACACCACTCTTATGGCAGAAAGTGAAGAAGAACTAAAGAGCCTCTTGATGAAAGTGAAAGTGCAGAGTGAAAAGTTGGCTTAAAACAATGTTCAGAAAACAGATCATGGCATCTTGTCCCATCACTTCATGGTAAGTAGATGGGGAAACAATGGAAAGAGTGACAGACTTTATTTTGGGGGGCTCCAAAATCACTGCAGATGGTGACTGCAGCCATGAAATTAAAAGATGCTTGCTCCTTGGAAGGAAAGTTATGACCAACCTAGACAGCATATTAAAAAGCAGAGACATTACTTTGCCAACAAAATTCCATCTAGTCATAGCTTTAGTTTTTCCAGTAGTCATGTATGGATGTGAGAGTTGGACTATAAAGAAAGTTGAACGCTGAAGAATTGATGTTTTTGAACTGTGGTGTTGGAGAAGACTCTTTTTTTTTTTTAATTTAACTTTACAATATTGTATTGGTTTTGCGATACATCAAAATTTATCCACCACAGGCATACATGTGCTCCCCACCCCAAACCCTCCTCCCTCCCTGTACCATCCCTTCGGGTTGTCCCAGCCCACCAGCCCCAAGCATCCAGTATAGTGCATAGAACCTGGACTGGCGACTCATTTCATATATGATATTATACGTATTTCAATACCATTCTCCCAAATCATCCCACCCTCACCCTCTCCCACAGAGTCCAAAAGACTGTTCTATACATCAGTGTCTCTTTTGCTGTCTCGCATACAGGGTTATTGTTGCCATCTTTCTAAATTCCATATATATGCGTTAGTATACTGTATTGGTGTTTTTCTTCCTGGCTTACTTCACTCTGTATAATAGGCTCCAGTTCCATCCACCTCATTAGAACTGATTCAAAGGTATTCTTTTTAATGGCTCAGTAATACTCCATTGTGTATATGTACTACTGCTTTCTTATCCATTCATCTGCGGATGGACATCTAGGTTGCTGCCATGTCCTGGCTATTATAAACAGTGCTGCAATGAACATTGGGGTACACGTGTCCCTTTCAATTCTGTTTTCCTCAATGTGTATGCCCAGCAGTGGGATTGCTGGATCATAAGGCAGTTCTATTTCCAGTTTTTTAAGGAATCTCCACACTGTTCTCCATAGTGGCTGTACTAGTTTGCATTCCCACCAACAGTGCAAGAGGGTTCCCTTTTCTCCACACCCTCTCCAGCATTTATTGCTTGTGGACTTTTGGATCGCAGCCATTCTGACTGGCATGAAATGGTACCTCATAGTGGTTTTGATTTGCATTTCTCTGATAATGAGTGATGTTGAGCATCTTTTCATGTGTTTGTTAGCCATCTGTATGTCTTCTTTGGAGAAATGTCTATTTAGTTCTTTGGCCCATTTTTTGATTGGGTCGTTTATTTTTCTGGAATTGAGCTGTAGGAGTTGCTTGTATATTTTTGAGATTAGTTGTTTGTCTGTTACTTTATTTGCTATTATTTCTCCCATTCTGAAGGCTTTCTTTTCACCTTGCTTATAGTTTCCTTTATTGTGCAGAAGCTTTTAAGTTTAATTAGGTCCCATTTGTTTATTTTTGCTTTTATTTCCAATATTCTGGGAGGTGGGTCATAGAGGATCCTGCTGTGATGTATGTCAGAGAGTGTTTTGCCTATGTTCTCCTTGAGAACATAGTCTCTTGGACTGCAAGGAGATCCAAGTAGTCAATCCTAAAGGAAATCAGTCCTGAATATTCATTGGAAGGACTGATACTGAAACTCCAATACTTTGGCCACCTGATGCCAACAACTGGCTCATTTGAAGAGACGCTGATTCTGGGAAAGAGTGAAGGTGGGAGGAGAAGGGGATGACATCACTGACTCAATGGACATGAGTTTGAGTAATTTCTGGAAGTTTGTGATGGACAGGGAAGCCTGGCGTACTGCAGTCCATGGGCTCACAGAGAGTTGGACACAACTGAGTGACTGAACTGAACTGAATCTTAATTCCAGATTATGCTTCATCCAGCCCAGCATTTTGCATGATATACTTTGAATATAAATTAAATAAGCAGGGTGACAATATACAGCCTTGACATACTCCTTACCTAATTTGGAACCAGTCTGTTGTTCCGTGTCCAGTTCTAACTGTTGCTTCTTATCCTGCATACAGATTTCTCAGGAGGCAGGTCAGGTGGTCTGGTATTCCCATCTCTTGAAGAATTTTCCATAGGTTGTTGTGATCCACACGATCAAAGGCTTTAGCATTGTCAATGAAGCAGAAATAGATGTTTTTCTGGTATTCTTTTACTTTTTCTTTGATCCAACGAATGTTGACAATTTGATCTGTGGTTCCTCTGCCTTTTCTACTGCTGCTGCTGCTAAGTCACTTCAGTCATGTCCGACTCTGTGAGACCCCATGGACTGCAGCCTACCAGGCTTCTCCATCCATGGGATTCTCCAGGCAAGAGCACTGGAGTGGGTTGCCATTTGCTTCTCCAATGCATGACAGTGGAAAGTGAAAGTGAAGTCGCTCAGTCGTGTCCGACTCTTAGCGACACCATGGACTGCAGCCTACCGAGTTCCTCCATCCATGGGGTTTTCCAGGCAACACTACTGGAGTGGGGTGCCATTCCCTTCTCCCCTGCCTTTTCTAATCCCAGCTTGAACATCTGGAAGTTCTTGTTTCTTTTTCTGTTGAAAGCTAGGTTGGAGAATTTTGAGCATTACTTTTCTAGCGTGTGAGATGAGTGCAACAGTTTTATATAGTGCTGACCAAAAAGGAGGATATGTCTGATTTTTATTGCTCAGTCATGTAGCAATGGAATGAACAGAATTTGCAGTATGTTTTAGCTTGGTATCCCTTTGAATCTGCTTGATTAAGCTGTAAAACCTCAACATTTAAATGACTTAACCCAATAAAGGGTTGTTTCTTGTAGAAATCTGATGCAGCTGTTTGATTGTCTTCTATCTTGTAGATATGCTCTGCCCAGGTTGCCAAGGCAGGGGAAAAGCGAGTTAAAGGAATCATGTAGGTTCTTAACTGACTCACCCTGGAAGTCGCAAATGCCACAGTCCATTGCTCAGAACTGGAAATGTGATTCTGATCAAATGGTGAAATGGCTGGGAAAAATGTGGAAGAGTACACAGATACACCGACTGAAGCGACTTGGCAGCAGCAGCAGCAGCAATGATCTTTTCCACACTCTTGATATTTGATACTTTGAAATTACCTATTTGAAAATTCTTGTAGGCAATTTTATATCACTTCAAATTTTAAACATAAAGATAAAACTTTCCTGTTACTTTCTTTCAAATATATTTAAAATGTGATGATTGAGTACACACTATCATTTTTCAGAGATCTTTTCAGTTCTCTGTTAAAAACAATGAAGTTTTTTTCCCAATAGTTGTGAGGTTTGGGTAAGTCATTTCAATTCCTATACTTGTATCCCAACTGAAAATGTGATTTAACCCTTGATTTATGTGTATGTTGTGAAAATCAAGTTAGAGCTCACATGTAAACCACTTGACATAAGTGTTCAACAAATGTGGATTTTTCTACTTGTTGGTATTGTTGATATTGTAATGGGTCTACTACTGTTGTCAGTAATACTGGATCCTCTGACTTTGTGGTATATCTACCATTATCAGAGATAGTATACTTTACAGAAAAAGTGACATTTAGGCCAAGTTCTGGAAATGAAATGCCTTCATCTTCTCTATGTTCTTGTTTTGGTAGTGATGTGGGATTTCAAAGGCCGTGCTTTCCCTGGATCCATCTTCTTTATATTGGGGATTTGGTGGACTACAAAGTGTGTTCTGAAATATGCCTTCAAAAAGCAGAAGTGGACTTCCTACTTTGATCCCAAAGCATTATTCTGTCGAATAGAAATGTTGGAGGGAATTGTACTAATTGGAATAGCTTTAATTGGTGAGTGACCCTTTTCTGTGTTCTGTTTGCTTTCTTGGTGTAATTTCACATGCAAAGAGAAGATTGAATATCAAAACAAGAGATTACTAAAATAAATTTTTTATTCAAATACATCTGAATACGTATTCTAATTGTATTTCTGGTTTTTATTGCTTGATCATGTAGCAATTCAGTTCAAGCCTGGTTTTGTAACAGTTCAGTTCATTTGCTCAGTTGTATCTGGTTATCCTTAATTGGGGAGAAGCTGAACTCTAGCATTTTAATCCTGAACCAAGCACAACTCGTGACCCAAAGAAGTACTGTGTAAGAAGGAAGTAATCAGATGCTATAGGATTAATCTCACAAATCTAAATCCAAAATTACTCAGGATTTATCTAGTCTTTAGATTAAAATAGGAACTTAGTCGTCAGTGGAACTGATCGGGGAACTCAGTGGAACTAAGTCCATTAGCTTTGAAGATCTGACATAGCTGTTTGACAAAACTGGCTATCTTTGACTAAAAGGGATTATCCAAACCAGTCTTTGAAGCTCTAAACCAGTCTAAAGAACCCGTGCTCAGCTGTTAGGTAATGGCCCAGAAAGAAGAATCAGTGTCATAAAAAGACAATATATTGGGCTAAGCTGTAGGCTGATCCTTCTGCATCTTCAGTTTTCAGTAAAGTTGTGGAAAGATGGCTTAAAGTGTGATTTATCCCTCTGCAGGCATCCTTGTAGGACAGTTTCTTCCTGAAGGACCGCACTTGATCTTATACGACTACAAAAAGGATCAGTGGGTCAGACTTTCAGACTGGCATCATTTTACCATGTACCTCTTCTTTGCGCTGCTGGGTGTGACAAACATCTTATGTTCCACTATCAGGTCACTTCCTGCCTCGTTTAACAAGTTAATGCTATTAAATGCCTTATTTGTGGAGGGTAAGTATGAGTATTTTCATTTATCTTTCGTTATTATTGAACATTTGTCTAGCCCTTTACAACAATAAAGGGCACCTTTCCTTTGGTGTCCTGGTACAGCCTTGACCTGTAGGCCAGCCGTTTGGGTCCTGGTAAGTTATTGAGGTGTCCTAGAGAGGATGCCAAAGATTTCCCTTCCCTACTAACTTATTTAGTAAAACTGGACAAGCACAATCATTCAGGTATCATATTCAAATCTTACATCTACCTTAAAGAACCACCTGCCATGCTCGTTTATCTCAGGTTTATCCTGGAGATGATCACTGTTTCCATTTTTAACACAACATCCTGAGCTCAGAGCAGTGAAGCGTTGTTGTTTAGTCACTCAGTTGTGTCCAACTCTTTGTGATCCCATGGACTGAAATCCATCAGGCTTCTCTGTCCATGAGATTTCCCAGGCAAGAATACTGGAGTAGGTTGCCATTACCTTCTCTGGGGTTAGTAAAGTATAAATATCCTCCAACGAAGAGACCACTCAAAGCAGAGTAGTTTCTATACCTATGAAGTAGTCTTTTTAATATTGATAAAATGAAACTCCACCATTACCTGATAAACAGAGTCCAAAAAATCCAGTCACATAAAATTGAGGTCCTAACACTTTTTGTTCAGTTGGCCTCCCTGTTACTGCATAAGAAAACACTGAGGACAAGTATTTAATGCTTTGTTTTCATTTATTTGATACGTATGGAGAAGGAAATGGCAACACACTCCAGTATTGTTGCCTGGAGAATCCCATGGAAGAGGAGCTTGGTGGGCTACAGTCCATGGGGTCACAGAAGAGTTGGACATGACTTAGTAACTGAACCACAACATTTCATATATAAGGGGTAGATTGGTCATAGAACTAAAAAGCCCCCAGTTATCAAGAAGCAGTCCTTTCTAATGTCCACCTTGCCTCCTACATCTAAAGATAAGCGCTTTTGCCAAATGCTCTTTGAGAACAAGTGATAGATAAAAGTTGGGCAACAGTCACCAACAGCATGATTCTCATTATCTCAGATGTTATCATATTATTTTAAACTTTTTATTTTATATTGGAGTATAGTCGATTAACAATGCTGTGATAGTTTCAGGTGGCCAGCCAAGGGACTCAACCATAGGTATCTGCATGTATCCATTCACACCGAAGCTACTCTCCAGATGTTACCGTATTTTTCATGAACATCTTTTCCTCTACATCCGAATGAAAAGGATGAAGTTTAAGCCACTGTCTGTCCATAGGATTAAAAATATAGTTAGTTACTACTTCTTGGGAGCTTCCAGAGAACCTTGCCCTACCCATCGAAGTGCACTCTTATGATGTGTGTTTATATTTGCTGCCTCCAGTAGACTAAATTGCTTAAGACTCTATTTCATTCATCTGTCCGCTTGCCCTAACTCCTGGTCCCCTGCCTTCATAATGCTTATTATTTATCCTTTAGCATAAAATATGGTTTTAAATTTAGTTAGTTGAAAATGCCATGATGTATTGGAGAAGAGAATAAAGACTGGAGAAGGGAAAAGGAGATTTCAAAGATTATATTGTAAACAGATGAAAGTGAAAGTGGAGGGAGGAGGAGCTAAGATGGCGGACGAGTATGACGGAGAGAATATTTTCTCCTCCACGAATCCATTAAAAGAACATTTGAATGCTGAATAAATTCTACAAAACCACTTCTGAATGCTGGCAGAGGACATCGGGCACTTAGAAAGACAATTCATTGTCTTCAAAAGGAGAAAACGAACCCTGTGGAAACTCCTTTTGTGGAGAACTGGTGCGGACACCAGCATTTGCTATTGGCAAGCGGGGGCTGGCTAGGAGGAGCTGCATGGCCTGCATTGCTTTGAGAAAGGATTTGGCCTGGCTTCTGGAGCGCTATCTGAGCGAAATAACCAGACTGTCG
Source organism: Tragelaphus eurycerus (assembly GCA_935064755.1). Classification (NCBI taxonomy): domain Eukaryota; kingdom Metazoa; phylum Chordata; class Mammalia; order Artiodactyla; family Bovidae; genus Tragelaphus; species Tragelaphus eurycerus. The sequence continues at coordinate 2,025,379 of CAKXYN010000187.1, read as the reverse complement.
TTTATCTACTACATCAAAAGCCAGCTCTAACTTAAGATACCACCAGGACTATGTACGGAACAAAGGACTGCACAGAGATGGCCAGCTGCAGGCCGTCCCACTCCGGTGACAGGCAGCCAGGGCCGGAGGTGGGCAATCACAGCCCTAGAGAGACACTGTCTACAGAACTGTAAGTAGGTTTCTGTGCTGACTCACGCTTCTTGGGGCTCTGGATGGTCAACATCTGCCTGAGAAAGTGCGCCTGTGGTATACCCAGAAAACTGAGCGGCGGGGAGGCGATAAGTCGCAGCAGCTGTGCTCGCTAAACACTTCATCACCTGCGCTACTCCAATCTGGGAAGGGCATAAAACGCAGACTCAACCAAGTCTGTGCTTCTGAGGATTATCCGAGTGCCTGAACCTGGCTGGCTTAGATTTGGGTGTTCATCTCCACCCCCTCTGTAACAGGGCAGAGATCAGATATTGAAAAGACCAGTAAACCTCCTCAATAAAGAGAATTCAACAAATACCAGAATATAGTAAGGACACTCTAAACTTGGCAATTTTAACAAAATGAAGAGACAAAAGAATACCCAGCAGCTTAAGGAACAGGATAGATGCCCACCAAACCAAACCAAAGAGGAAGAGATAGGGAATCTACCTGATAAAGAATTCCGAATAATGACAGTGAAATTAATCCAAAATCTTGAAATCAAAATGGAATCACAGTTAAAGAGTCTGGAGATAAGGATTGAGAAGATGCAAGAAAGGTTTAACAAGGACCTAGAAGAAATAAAAAAAGAGTCAACACATAATGAATAATGCAATAAATGAGATCCAAAACACCCTGGAGGCAACAAATAGTAGAATAACAGAGGCAGAAGATAGGATTACTGTATTAGAAGACAGAATCCTAGAAATAAATGAATCAGAGGAGAAAAAAGAAAAATGAATCAAAAGAAATGAGGACAATCTCAGAGACCTCCAGGATAACATTAAACACTACAACATTCGAATCATAGGAGTTCCAGAAGAAGAAGATAAAAAGAAAGACCATGAGGAAATACTTGAGGAGATAATAGTTGAAAACTTCCCTAAATTGGAGAAGGAAATTACCACTCAAGTTCAAGAAATCCAGAGAGTCCATAACAGGATAAACCCAAGGCGAAACACCCCAAGACACATATTAATCAAATTAACAAAGATTAAATATAAAGAACAAATATTAACAGCAGCATGGGAAAAACATCAAATAACTCACAAGGGAATTCCCATAAGGATAACAGCTGATCTTTCAATAGAAACTCTCCAAGCCAGGAGGGAATGGCAAGACATAATTAAAGTGAGGAAATAAAATAACTTACAGCCTAGATTCTTGTATCCAGCAAGGATCTCACTCAAACATGAAGGAGAAATCAAAAGCTTCACAGATAAGCAAAAGTTGAGAGAATTTTGCACCACTAAACCATTTCTCCAACAAAAACTAAAGGACATTCTCTAGATAGGAATCACTAAAAGGGTGTATAAATTCGAACCCAAAACAATAAAGTAAATCCTATTTATCAATAATTGCTTTAAACATTTATGGGCTGAATCCCCTAATCAACAGACAAAGACTGGCCTAATCGATACAAAAACAAGACCCCTACATACCTTGTCTACAAGAGACAACCGAAAGGCTAAAAGGGGTCAAATCGATACAAAAACTAGACCCCTATATATGTTGTCTACAAGAGAACCACCTTAAAATAGGGGATATATACTGACTGAAAATGAAGGGCTGGAAAAAGATTTTCTATGCAAATATGGACCAAAGGAAAACAGGAGTAGCAATACTCATATCAGATAAAATTGACTTTAAAGATCCTGAAAAGGAGACAATCAAGGTTATACATAACGACTTAAAGGAACAATCCAAAAAGAAGTTATAACAATTATAAATATATATGCACCCAACATTGGAGCATTGATATATCTAAGACAAACATTAATAAGTATGATAGAAGAAATATACAACAACACAATAATAGTGGGAGACTTTAATACCCCACTCATACTTATACAATCAGGCTGTAATAGACAAAGTAAAGAGGAAAACATATTCACATATGAGCCTCAAAAAATTCAGTTCACCCAGGAGAGCTAAAAAAAAAAAAAAAGACTTATTTGTTCACTCGGTAAAGGTTTATTGACTATTTTATGGGTCTGGTACCACTTTCAGAAGTAGGGAGGAAGAAGTGACAAAGGTGATCCTGTCCTAAATAATATATTTTGGTAAAGATAGACCTACCAATACAAAATACCAAGATGTGCCTAAGATGAGGAAACCCAAACTGGACTTTTAGTTTCCTGAACTTTTCATTTCCAGATCAAACCTCCTAATATATGATGAATTCAACATGATTTTTTAAAGTGTTCTTTGTGATTAAAAACAGAAAGCCATTAGTTAAGAAATTACATATACTCGTCTTCACCAGCACTCCCCTTCTTTCTTCCCATTTCCCTCCCACCCTCATTGATCCTTTCCTTTGTCCATTTTCCCCAGAAAAAATAAATAAATAAATAAATAAACCAAAGGTTGAAAAGAAAAAAAAAAAAAGAAAGTGAAAGTGAAGAGTGAAAAAGTTGGCTTAAAGCTAAATATTCAGAAAACGAAGATCATGGCATCCGGGCCCATCACTTTATGGGAAATAGATGGGCAAACAGTGGAAACAGTGTCAGACTTTATTTTTCTGGGCTCCAAAATCACTACAGGTGGTGACTGCAGCCATGAAATTAAAAGATGCTTACTCCTTGGAAGGAAAGTTATGACCAACCTAGATAGCATATTCAGAAGCAGAGACATTACTTTGCCAACGAACGTCTGTCTAGTCAAAGCTATGGTTTTCCCAGTAGTCATGTATGGATGTGAGAGTTGGACTATAAAGAAAGCTGAGCACTGAAGAATTGATGCTTGTGAACTGTGGTGTTGGAGAAAACTCTTGAGAGTCCCTTGGACTGCAAGGAGATCCAACCAGTTCATTCTGAAGGAGATCAACCCTGGGATTTCTTTGGAAGGAATGATGCCAAAGTTGAAACTCCAATACTTTGGCCACTTCATGTGAAGAGTTGACTCATTGGAGAAGACTCTGATGCTGGGAGGGATTGAGGGCAAGAGGAGAAGGGGAAGACAGAAGATGAGATGGCTGGATGGCATCACTGACTCAATGGATGTGAGTCTGAATGAACTCTGGGAGTTGGTGATGGACAGGGAGGCCTGGCGTGCTGTGATTCATGGGGTCGCAAAGAGTCGGACATGACTGAGCGACTGATGTGATCTGATCTGATAGTAATGACTCCAAAAATGCTAGAGATTTCCATTATTAATGGAAGCAGTGGGCACATAATATTTTGGACAAATGTGTGTGCCTTATGTAAAGCTGTGTGGAGATGGGGGAGGAACAGTAGTTTCATTGAGAAAGACAAACTATTTTTTCTGCCTCCGACAGCTTTTGTCTTCTACAATCACACTCATGGTCGGGAAATGCTGGACATATTTTTGCACAAGCTTCTGGTCTTGGTCATCGGTTTGACAGGCCTGATTACCTTCATGGAGCTCTTCATACAGGCCAAGATAACTGTGGAACTTCTGCGGACAAGCCTTTTCCTGCTTCAGGGAAGCTGGTTCTGGCAGGTGAGTTGGGGCCTGCAGTGAATGTGCCTGGTGTCTGCACTGATGACCTTCTCTCTTTGATTGTGGGTGTTGTGCCCTGGAACCCAAAGATTTCCTTCTGATATGCTGCTGGTAGTGAGAATGCAGGCCTTTGAGGGGCCCAGCGGCCCTGGTGAGAATAGTGGCAGAGCAGCAGGGAAGGAGGTGGGAGGTGTACCCCCTCATAACACACCTGAATATCCATTTGTAGGAACTCTGAGCTGGTGCTGAGCTGGAAGCAGTTCCCGATGCTAAAGTCACTTAAAGCCTAATGGGTAAGAAGCTCGAGAAACATAAGGAAGGCAGGAAAGGAAGGGAATTATTATGTATTGAGGAATAAGTATGTGCCGGCCTCTGGACACGACTTTTACATACTCGTTGTTTCATTTTCATTTTGTCTTCACAACAACTTTGAAGTTAGATATTATCATCCCCAACTGACTGATAAAGAGACTCAGAGAGAGCAAGTTACTTGCTCAGGATCACACAGTAGTGGAACTAGGATCTAAATGTGGGTCTGTCTGACTCCAAATCCCAGGCACTTTTATTGTTGACTCCTTAACCTTGGAGTGTTGTTGAAAACATGTATTCCAATCAGTGAACATATAGTTTATCAGTTCAGTTCAGTTCGGTCAGTCATTTCCGACTCTTTGTGACCCTATGGACTGTAGCATACCAGGCCTCCCTGTCCAACATCAACTCCTGGAGTTTACTCAAATTCATATCCATTGAGTTGGTGACACCATCCAACCATCTCATCCTCTGTCTGAACATACATTCATGGATATAAGGAAAGTCTGGAATGAAAGGTGAATGTGATTTGATCACAGAAGAGTTCTTAGAGGAGATTTTTATTCACTAAAGTGCAGGGATTGGGGATGATGAGGTTCTTCCAGGGATTTGCATTTCAGTGAAGATTGAAAAGAAAGCCCTGATAGACTCAGAGAAACATCATGGTCAAATGGGGACTAGGGAAGATGTGATGTTTAAGCTTGTGGGGGAGTAGAAAGGTTGTTGGAGCACAGGCTAGTAAATAGGGGCTGAGATTCAGGGGTTTTTTGAAGGTAAAATGATTTGGAAAAAAAAACAAATACCTCATCATGGTATAATTTGATAATCAGTGAATTTAACCAGTTGGTATATAGATGTTGTATTGTGAGATTATTTACCATCAGTTGGCAAGCTAAATAGAATGGCATGTAAGATGTGATTATGCATTTTATATCTCTTGATTGGAATATTTTACTATGTTCTGGTATTGCCAATTCAAAACTAAAAATAAAGTTAAAAAAATTTAACAGTGATAATTTCAGATCAAGATGACACAGTGAGTTTATGCTTCAATATATTGCCTCTGCTTCAAATACGCAACAATGACACATAAACTATCAAAAACACCTATAAAATAAAAAGTAGATTAAAAGAATAGGAAAGTAAATGAAAAGAAGAGAGTTTAAAAATACATAGCTGCAAATCAAACACCACAAACAAAAATAGGGCAAGCCACCAGTGAATAGAATAGAAATAGAATAGAATAGACATTCTCAGACTGAGCAGAGCTGGGCTGCAGCTCTGTGTACTCCAAGTCTGGTGTAGGCATGATGGTTGGTTATTTGGCTCCAGGGGAACTCAAAGGAAATTAGAGATTTCTCTGGACGCGACTTAGCAGCAGCAGCTGGATGTAGGGGTAAAGTCAAGATGTTCTACTCTTTTAAATTAAATGTTTCTAAATATTCTCTATTTCTAATTGCTTTCCATCCAGTTGATCATTCACTTTCTGATAGAGGTATGTTAAAAATTTTATGTTTTATATATGGATTTGTCAGTTTCTCCTAATTTTCAGTTTTCTTTAATGTCATGAGGCTATTTTATTCTCCTCTCTTTCTAATTTTTTGAGTTGAATATTCACTTATATTTAATATTTCTTATTTTTATCTAAATATTCCTGAATATTCCTAAGAATATAGAATTCCTCCTATACGTTAGTATAATTACTTCCTATGAGATTTTGTATGTGGTAGCTTTCACCTTGGGTGATTTTGAATGTTGCATTTTCTATGTGCTTTCCTCTTTATGAGTTATTTAGAAACATTCTTTTCAATTTCCAAAAATATTCTTTGTATTTTATTATTTGTTTTCAATTGCTTTGTATGTATTCCCTTTGAAATGTGTCAAGACTTTTTTGGGATGCAGCCCAATGTCAGTGGTAGTAAATAATCTATATATTTGAGAAGAAAGTATATTCTATCTTTTGGGCTGAAGATTATCCACATGTTTATGCAATCCAATTTCTTAAAGAGTTAAATATTCAAATAAAGAAAGTAAGATAAAAGGGGGAAAACCAAAGATAGTTGAATAAAGTAATAATACAGTTAAGAGCAAAACTGATGAAACTAATTAGTGTTCCATTAAAAATTAATGATTAACTAATTAAATATCTGAGGGAGGAAGCTGTGAACTTGTGCAACTGAGCATAGGTTGGCTTCATGTTGTCCCTTTTGGCAGAGTAATAATGTTTTCATATTTCCCCAAGAGCTTTTCTAAGGAAGATATATGAGGTTAAATTTTGAGGGTATAAATTTCAGATTGTTTTTAAAACTTTCTATCCATCATTATGTCCAGACTAGTATTTTTCTTTACTGGGTGGTCAGACTAAATGACATTTGAGACTTAGAGAAAAATGAATATTTGATACCAATACAAACAAACATACTAACAGGATAGGAAGCTTAGCCATGGTACATGTCCCTTGTCCCCTCTGTGCTGGATTCTTCTGAAATGAAAATGTCTCAGGGACTTAGGTGAATTTATGGTGCTTCCATGTTTGGTTGCTTTGAATGTTTGTTCCCCAAACTCTATCTCAAGCTAATAAAATCACATTGTTATTTGCTTTTCACATTTTTTTTCCTCCCACTACTTCTCCATACATGATGTCCTCTTCATTATAGGGGACTGGAATGCAAAAAAGGAAGTCAATAGCTGCCTGGAGTAACAGGAAAATTTGGCCTTGGAGTACAAAATGAAGCAGGGCAAGGGCTAACAGAGTTTTGCCAAGAGAATGTACTGATCATAACACCCTCTTCCAACAACACAAGAGAAGGCTCTACCCATGGACATCACCAGATGGTCAATACCAAAATCAGATTGATTATATTATTTGCAGCCAAATGGATAAGTTCTATACAGTCAGCAAAAACAAGACAGGAGCTGACTGTGGCTCAGATCAGGAACTCCTTACTGCCAAATTCAGACTTAAACTGAAGAAAGTAGGGAAAACCACTAGACCATTCAGGTATGACTGAAATAAAATCCCTTAGGATTATAGTGGAAGTGACAAATAGAATCAAAAGATTAGATCTGATAGACAGAGTGCCTGAAGAACTATGGATAGGGGCTCATGACATTGTACAAGAGGCAGTGATCAAGACCATCCCCAAGAAGAAATGCAAAAAGGAAAAATGGTTGTCTGAGGAGGGCTTACAAATTGTTGAGAAAAGAAGAGAAGCTAAAGGCAAAGGAGAAAAAGAAAGAGATACCCATTTGAATGCTGGGTTCCAAAGGATAGCAAGGAGACATAATAAAGCCTTCCTCAGTGATCAGTGTAAAGAATTAGAGGAAAACAGTAGAATGGGAAAGACTAGAGATCTCATTAAGAAAATTAGAGATACCAGGGAACATTTCATGCAAAGACGAGCACAATAAAGGACAGAAATGGTATGGATCTAACAGAAGCAGAAGATATTAAGAAGAGGTGGCAAGAGTACACAGAACTATACAAAAAAGATCTTCACAACCCAGATAATCACGATGGTGTGATCACTCACCTAGAGCCAGACATCCTGGAATGTGAAGTCAAGTGTGCCTTGGAAAGCATCACTATGAACAAAGCTAGTGGAGGTGATGGAATTCCAGTTGAGCTATTTCAGATCCTAAAAGATGATGCTGTGAAAGTGCTGCACTCAATATGCCAGCAAATCTGGAAAGCTCAGCAGTGGCCACAGGGCTGGAAAAGGTCAGTTTTCATTCCAATCCCAAAGAGAGGCAATGTGAAAGAATACTCAAACTACCACACAGTTGCCCTCATCTCACACACTAGCAAAGTAATGTTCAAAATTCTCCACGCCAGGCTTCAATAGTCATGAACTATCAACTTCCAGATGTTCAAGCTGGATTTAGAAAAGGCAGAAGAACCAGAGATCAAGTTGCCAACATCCATTGGATCATCAAAAAAGCAAGAGAGTTCCAGAAAAACATCTACTTCTGCATTATTGACTATGCCAAAACCTTTGACTGTGTTTGTTGTGTGGACCACAACAAACTGTGGAAAATTTTTAAAGAAATGGGGATACCAGACCACCTTACCTGCCTCCTGAGAAATGCGTATGCAGGTCAAGAAGCAACAGTTAGAACTAGATATCATTTCCTTATTAGATACATGATTTGCTAGGATTTTCTCCTATGCAGAGGATTTTCTTTTTATTTTCTTGATACTGTCCTTTGATGTACAAAAATTCTTAATTTAAATGTGTCTTGGTGTCATGTATAAGAAATCATCACTAAAACCCAGGACATGAAACTTTTTCCTTATGTTTTCTTCTAGCAGTTATGATTTTAGTTCTCATATTTAGGTTTTGGACTCATTTTGAGTTAATTTTTATATATGAGGTAGAATAAGGGTAAATATTTTTTTTTTTTTTTTTTTTGCACGTATGTATTCATTAGTCCCAGCACTGGTTGTTGAAGATACTTTAACTTTCCCATCGAGTGGCCTTGGCACTTTTGTCAAAAGCCAATTTATTACAGGTTTATGGTCTTATTTCTGGACTCACAATTTTAGTTCATTGATCTGTATGTCTACCATTATGTTAGTACCACAATGTTTTGATTATTGTAGATTTTGTCATAAGTTTTGAAATCACCTTACAACTTTGCTTTACTTTTTCAAAGCTGTTTCCGCTATTCAGGGTCCCTTGCAATACCACATAAATTTTAGAATCAGATTTCCATTTCTGCAAAAAAAAAAAAAAAAAAAAAAAGACCATTGGGATTTTGATAGGGATCATAGTGAATCTGTGGAGTGCTTTGGGTGCTTTTGCCGTCTTAACAATACTAAATGCTCCAGTTCGTGAACATGCGGTATACTTTGATTTATTTAGATCTTTGATCTGTTTTGACAATGTTTTGTAGTTTGCAAGGTACAAGACTTGAATCTCCTTGATTAAATTTATTTCTAAATATTTTATTCTTTTCAGTGCTTTTATAAGTGGAGTTGTTTCCCTAATTTACTTTTTTGAATTGTCCATTACATACATGTTTTGAGTGTTGATTTTGTATCCTGCAAGTTTGCTAAATTCATTTATTAGCTCAAATAGGCTTTTTGTGGATTCTTTAGAATTTTCTGTACATAAGATCATTTTATTTGTGAATATAGATAGTTTTACTTCTTCCTTTGCAGTGTGGATGCCCTTTATCTGTCTTTCTTGACTAGTTGCTCTGGCTAGAATTTCTAGTACAGTGTTGAACAGAAATGGTAAAATCAAACACCCTGTCTTGCTCCTGATCTTAGGAGACAAACTCTAAGTATAAATATAATGTTACCCGTGGGCTTTGTTTATTTCAAAAACTTAAAAAAAAAAAAAAAAAAAAAACCCTCTGATTTTGAAATAATAGCGTGAAACCAAGCAACTTAGAATCCTACCAAATTCTCTGAAAGTCTACCAATCTACAGAGATGAAGATGACTACCAGTCATATTTTGAAAATTGTTCTGTAAATATCCTAAACATTTTTGCAAAAATATGATTTAGTAGATATTGTCTATCTTAGTAAAACAGATAGCAATTTCTTATCCGTAGCATCTCAGATAATGGGAGTTATCTGTCATTATTATCTTGAAAGAAAGCATTTTGAATTGGACCATCTTTGGGAATATGGCTGATAATGCTTTAATGTTCACTTTTTCTTTTAAATTACAGATTGGGTTTGTCCTTTATCCCCTCAACGGAAACCCTCCATGGGATTTAACGGATCATAACAACATTATGTTTCTCACCATATGCTTTTGCTGGCATTATGCAACAGCCATTATCATCACTGGAGCAACTTATGCCTTTGTCACCTGGTAAGTTAGTGATTTTTGTTCATAGGCATTCTATTTTTTTTTTTTTTTTTTTGATATATGATCATCAAGACTCTACAGTCTGAACTTCAAGTTCAAAGAGGTATTTTATTCCTTAGCATTCCACAGAGTAATACAGCAGAAAATTATCTATAAACACAAACATTTCCAATTTAAATAATAAATGCTGGTTTAAGATTGGAATAGCTAAAGAGTGTCTCTGCTGTACTCTGAACCTATGCATCACCCTTCAAAATGTTCTTCTGTGTCTTCATGTCTTTGCATAATCTGTTTTCTCTCCCAAATGGTCAACATACCTGCAGTGAGCACCCTCCATTTGCCCATGTGTACATCAGTTATGACACTTCCCAAATGTGGTGGCATTTTTGACCAACATGTATGCCTCTCATTAACTTTGAGTATCTGATTAACTTGATATTTGCTGTAATATTTGTAACAGTATTAAGTTGAAGGCTACATGTTTTTATAAGAACTTTGATACAGTGTTTCATGATGGGTGAGGAGCAATGTAACAGAATGCTAAGAACCCATGTTTCCAGCTCTGCTTCTCGTCAGCTAAAAGACTTTGGGTGAATGATTTAACTATATTAAATATCAGTTTTGTTGTCTGCAAAATGGGGATAATGATGGTACCTAAATGAGATCATACCATTAAAGTGCCCTTAATATAATAAGAGCTCAACAGAAATTCTTCTTACCTTTGCTCTTTTTTTCCCCCTCTTTAGTTCCTATGATAGATTTCCTTTTCAACTGAAGTATAATTGACATTGACTTCCCTGGTGGTTCAGTGGTAAAGAATTAGCCTGCCAATGCAAGAGATGGGGGTTCGGTTCCTGGGTTGGGAACATCCCCTGGAGAAGGAAATGGCAACCCACTCCAGTATTCTTGCCTGGGAAATCCCATGGACAGAGGAGCCTGGCGGGCTATAGCCTAAGGGGTTGCAAAGACTCAGACACAACCTAGAGACTAAACAACAACCACCACAATTGACATATAATACTATACTAGTTTCATTTTGTACAACATAATGATTCAACTTTTGTATACATTGCAAAATGACCACCACAATCAGTCTATTAATAGTTACACCATCTGTCACCATATTAATGTTAACAAAATTTTTTTCTTGTGATGAGAACTTTCAAGATTTACTTTTAAAACCAACTTTCACTTCTGCAATACAATATTTTTGATTATAGTCACTGTGTTATATACAAAATCCCCATGACTTATTTTATTGTTTTTTAAAATTTTTAATGTTATATTATAGTACAGTTGATTAACAGTGTTGTGCTAATTAAAGTGTACAGAATAGTGAATCAGTTCTACATATATAGTACATTTATAATATATCTATTCTTTTTCAAATTCTTTTCCCACTTAGTTTATTACAGAATATTGAGCAGAGTTCCTTATGCTATACAGTTGGTCCTCTTTGGTTATCCATTTTAGAGGCAGCAGTGAGTACATATCAATTCCAAACTCTCTAAATATCCGTCCCCCTACTATTCTCCCCTATAACTATAAGTTCCTCCTCTAAGTCTGTGAGTCTATTTCTGTTTCATAAATATGATATTTCTTTCTCTGTCTGACTTACTTTACTAAGTATGACAATCTCTGGGTCTACCCAGGTTGCTGCAAATAGCAGTATTCTTTTTGATGGCTGAGTAATATGCCATTGTATATATGTTATGCTATGCTAAGTCACTTCAGTCGTGTCCAACTCTGTGTGACCCAATAGATGGCAGCCCACCAGGCTTCCCGGTCCCTGGGATTCTCCAGGCAAGAACACTCGAGTGGGTTGCCATTTCCTTCTCCAATGCATGAAAATGAAAAGAGAAAGTGAAGTCGCTCAGTCATGTCTGACTCTTAGCGACCCCATTGACTGCAGCCTACCAGGCTCCTCTGTCCGTGGGATTTTCCAGGCAAGAGTACTGGAGTGGGGTGCCATTGCCTTCTCCCATTGTATATATATACCACATATTCTTTATCCATTTTCTATTGATGGACATTTAGGTTGCTTCCATATCTTGTCTACTGTAAATAATGCTTCAATGCACATTGGGGTGCATGTATCCTTTTAGATCATGTTTTTCTCCGGTTGTATGCCCAGGAGTGGGATTGCAGGATCATATGGTAACTCTATTTTTAGCTCCTGAAGGAATCTTCATAGTGTTCTCCATAGTGGCTGCAATTTACATTCTCATCAACAGTGTAGGTGGGTTACCTTCTCTCAACACCCTCTCAAGCATTTATTGTTTGTGAATTTTTTGATGATAGCCATTCTGACTGGTGTGAGGTGATATGATCATCTCAATAGATGCAGAAAAAGCTTTAGACAAAATTCAACACCCACTTATGATAAAAACTCCAGAAAGTGGGCATAGAGGGACCATACCTCAACATAATAAATCCCATATATGACAAACTATAACTAGCAATCATATTTATTGGTGAAAAGCTAAATGCATTTCCTCTAAGATCAGCAACAAGACAAACATGTCCACTCGCACCACTTCTATTTGACTTAGTTTTGGAAGTCCTAGCTACAGCAATCAGAGAAGAGAAAGAAATACATGAAATTCAAATGAGAAAGAAGTTAAATTCATGTCACTGTTTGCAAATGACATGATCCTATACATGCAGAAAATGTTTTAGAAAACCCTAAAAACACCGAAAGAAAACTATTAGAGCTCATTATGAATTTGGTAAATTTGCAGGTTACAGAGTTAATACATAGAAGTCTGTTCTCATCTATACACTAACAACAAAAGATCTGAAAGAAAATTCAAGAAACAACCCCATTTACCAAGAATAACAACTTGGTAATAACAAGAATAACATCCCCATTACAAGAATAAAATATCTTGGAATAAACCCACCTAAGGAGACCAAAGACCTGTATTCCCCAAACTATAAGACTTACTTATTTTATAACTGTAAGTTTGTACCTTTTGATCCCCTTCATCCATTTTTGCCTACCTCCTCCACCTCTGAAGAAGGCAGTGGCACCCCACTCCAGTACTCTTGCCTGGGAAATCCCATGGACAGAGGAGCCTGGAAGGCTGCAGTCCATGGGTTGCTGAGAGTCGGACATGAGTGAGCAACTTCACTTTACCTTTTCACTTTCATGCATTGGAGAAGGAAATGGCAACCCACTCCAGTGTTCTTGCCTGGAGAATCCCAGGGATGGGGGAGCCTGGTGGACTTTCGTCTATGGGGTAGCACAGAGTCAGACAGGACTGAAGTGACTTAGCAGCAGCAGCCCCCAACTCTGGCAACTGTGAATCTGTTCCTTGCTTTGTTTGTTCCTTTGTTTTTTAGATCTCACAGATAAGTGAAATCATTTGGTATTGGTCTTTCTCTATCTGTCTTACTGTGTTTAGCATAATACCTCAAGGTCCATTTCATTCTTTTTTATGGTTGAGTAATATTCTATTATATACATATAAGTATAAAATATTTATCTTGTATAAACACATATATAAAACATCTCCTTTATCCATTCATCAATTGATAGACATTTGTCTCCATATCCTGGTTTTGTGTGTGTTCAATTGTGTCTGACTCTGTGCGACCCTATAGCCCGCTGGCTTCTCTGTCCATGGGATTCTCCAGGTAAAAATACTGGAAAGGGTTGCCATTTCCTTCTTCAGGGGGTGTTCCTGACCCAGGGATCAGACTCATCTCTCCTTCATCTTCTGCCCTGCAGGCAGATTCTTTACCACTAAGCCATTGGGGAAGCCCAAATATTTTGGTTATTATATTATAAATATGGTACAGTGAACCTAGAGGTGCCTTTTTGAATTAGTATTTTCATTTTCTTCAGGTAAATACCCAGAAGTGGATTTGCTGGATTGTATGGTACTTCTGTTTTTAATTTTTTGAGGACACTCTATGCTGTTTTCCATAGTGGCTATATCAATTTACATTTCTACCAAATAGTACATCAGGGCTCACTTTTGTCTATATTCTGGCCAGTACTTGTTATATCTTGTCCTTTTGATAACAACTGTTCTGCAGGTGTGCCTTTTAGTTGTCTGTAGGTCTTCTTTGGAATAACATCTATTCAGATTCTCTGCCTATTTTTAAATTGAATTTTCGTTGTTGTTGTTATTGGGTTGTTTGATTTCTTTATGTATTTTGGATATAAACTTTTAGCAGATATCATTTAGGAATATCTTCTTCCATTCAGTGTTTCCCTTTTGTTTTGTGGATGGTTTCCTTCACTGTGCAGAAGCTTTCTATTTGGTGTAGTTCCATTTGTTTAGTTTTTCTTTTGTTGCCATTTCCTTTGGAGTCAGACCCAGAAAATATCCACAAGAGCAATATCAAGGAACTTACCACTTATATTTTCCTCTAGGACTTTTATGGTTTTAGTCCTACATTCAAGACTTTAATCCATTTTGAGTTAGTTTAATGTATGTTATAAAATAGTGTCCAAGTTTCATTATTTTGCACATGGCTGTACAGTTTTCCTAGCACAACAAAAAGACTGGCCTTTTCTCACTTTATATTCTTGCCTCCTTTATCATAAATTAATTGACAATGTATTTATGAGTTTAGTTCTTTTTTCTGTGTCATTGATCTATGGGTTTGTTTTCATGCCAATATCATACTGTTTTGATTTTATAGCTTTGTTGTATAGTCTGAAATTAGAAAGTATGAGTCCCCCCAGCTTTGTTCTTCTTTTTTAAGATGAACAACTTCTTTTTGACTATTCAGGATCTTTTGTGATTCCATACAAACTTTGGGATTATTTGTTCTATTTCTGTGAAAAATGCCATTTATAATTTATTAGGGATTGCATTGAATCTGTAGATCAATTTGGGTAATGTAGATATTTTAATGATATTAATTTTTCCAGTCCATAAGCATGGAATATCATTCCATTTATTTATGTTTTCTTCAATTATTTTTATCAATGTTTTATAGTTTTTAGCATATGGTGCTGCTAAGTCACGTCAGTCATGTCCGACTCTGTGCGACCCCATAGTCGGCAGCCCACCAGGGTCCCCAATCTCTGGGATTCTCCAGGCAAGAATACTAGAGTGGGTTGCCATTTCCTTCTCCAAGGCATGAAAGTGAAAAGGGAAAGTGAAGTTGCTCAGTTGTGTCCGACTGCTAGCGACCCCATGGACTGCAGTGCACCAAGCTCCTCCATCCATGGGATTTTCCAGGCAAGAGTACTGGAGTGGGGTGCCATTGCCTTGGGTCTTTCATTCCCTTGGTTAAATTTGTTCATAGGTATTTTATTCTTTTTGATGTCATTGTAAATGGGACTGTTTTCTTAATATCTCTTTCTAATAGTTCCTTGTTCCTGTATAAAATGCAACATGTTTGCATACTGATTTTGTACCATGCAGCTTTACTAAAGTTATTTATTAATTCTAACAGTTTTTTTTTAATTGGAGTCTTTAGGATTTTCTATATTGAGTATCATGTCATCTGCAAATAGTAACAGTTTTACCTCTTCCTTTACAACTTGGATGCATTTTTTTCTTGCCTAAATGCTATGGCTAGGACTTAAACTGTATTTTGATGAAATGGCTTTTCTTGCCTAAATGCTATGGCTAGGACTTAAACTCTATTTTGACTAAATGGCGTGCTGAGATACATGGGGTTGCAAAGAGTCGGACACAACTGAGCAACTGAACTGAACTGAGTGAGAGTGAATCTTATTGTCTTGGTCCTGATTTTAAGGAAGAAAATTTCATGACTTTATCACTGGGTATGGTGTTAACCTGTGAGCATGTCGTATATGGTCTTTATTATGTTAAGATACATCTTTTTATATTCACTTGTTGACAGTTTTTATCATAAAGGATGTTGAATTTTGTCAAATGTTTTTATATCTATTGAGATAATCATATGATTTTACTCCTTCTTTTTGTTAATGTGATATATTACATTGATTAATTTGTGGATGTTGAACTATTCTTACATCCCTGTAATAAATCCCACTTGATCAGGGTATATGATCCTTTTAATATAGCCTTTAATTCAGTTTACTTATAGTGTTGAAAGTTTTTCACCTATTTTTATCAGTGATATTGGCCTGTAATTTTCTTTTTTTGTATATATCTTTGTCTGATTTTAGTGTGAGGGTAATGTTGGTTTCTCCTTTTTTTATTTCTGATTTTATTTGAGACTTCTCTCTTTTATTCCTTCCCTGGTTGCTCAGATGGTAAAGAATCTGCCTGAAATGTGGTAGACCTGGGTTTGATCCCCGGGGTGGGAAAATGCCCTGGAGAAGGGAATGGCACCTCACTTCAGTATTCTTACCTGGAGAATCCCATGATCACAGGAGCATGGCAGGCTACAGTCCATGGGCTCACAAAGAGTCAGACATGACTAAATGACTAGCATTTCATTTTCATTTTCTTTTTTCCTTAATGAGTCTAGCTAAAGGTTTGTCAATTTTGTTTCAGTCAGTTCAGTTCAGTTCAGTCGCTCAGTCATGTCTGACTCTTTGCAACCCCATGAATTGCGGCACCCCAGGCCTCCCTGCTGCTGCTAAGTCGCTTCAGTCGTGTCCGACTCTGTGCGACCCCATAGACGGAAGCTCACCAGGCTCCCCTGTCCCTGGGATTCTCCAGGCAAGAACACTGGAGTGGGTTGCCATTTCCTCCTCCAATGCATGAAAGTGAAAAGTCAAAGTGAAGTCGCTCAGTCGTGTCCGACTCTTAGCGACCCCACGGACTGGAACCTACCAGGCTCCTCCGTCCATGGGATTTTCCAGGCAAAAGTACTGGGGTGGGGTGCCATTGCCTTCCCCGCCAGGCCTCCCTATCCATCACCAACTCCCGGAGTTCACTCAGACTCATGTCCATCGAGTCTGTGATGCCCTCCTGCCATCTCATCCTCTGTCGTCCCCTTCTCCTCCTGCCCCCAATCCCTCCCAGCATCAGACTTTTTTCCAATGAGTCAACTCTTCACATGAGGTGGCCAAAGTTTCAGCTTTCCTTCCAAAGAAATCCCAGGGCTGATCTCCTTCAGAATGGACTGGTTGGATCTCCTTGCAGTCCAAGGAACTCTCAAGAGTCTTCTTCAACACCCCAATTCAAAAGCATCAATTCTTCGGCACTCAGCTTTCTTCACAGTCCAACTCTCACATCCATACATGACCACTGGAAAAACCATAGCCTTGACTAGACGGACCTTTGTTGGCAAAGTAATGTCTGTGTTTTTGTATATATTATCTAGGTTGGTCATAACTTTCCTTCCAAGGAGTAAGCTGCAGTCACCATCTGCAGTGATTTTGGAGCCCCCAAAAATAAAGTCTGACACTGTTTCCACTGTTTCCCCATCTATTTCCCATTAAGTGATGGGACCAGATGCCATGATCTTCGTTTTCTGAATGTTGAGCTTTAAGCCAATTTTTCCACTCTCCACTTTCAGTTTCAGCAAGAGGATTTTTAGTTCCACTTCAATTTCTGCCATAAGGGTGGTGTCATCTGCATATCTGAGGTTATTGATATTTCTCCTGTCAATCTTGATTCCATCTTGTGCTTCTTCCAGCCCAGCGTTTCTCATGATGTACTCTGCATATAAGTTAAATAAGCAGGGTGACAATATACAGCCTTGACGTACTCCTTTTCCTATTTGGAACCAGTCTGTTGTTCCATGTGCAGTTCGAACTGTTGCTTCCTGATCTGCATACAGGTTTCTCAAGAGGCAGGTCAGGAGGTCTAGTATTCCCATCTCTTGAAGAATTTTCCACAGTTTATTGTGATGCACACAGTCAAAGTCTTTGGCATAGTCAATAAAGCAGAAATAGATGTTTTTCTGGAGCTCTCTTATTTTTTTGATATTCCAGTGGATGTTGGCAATTTAATCTCTGGTTCCTCTGCCTTTTCTAAAACCAGCTTGAACATCTGGAAGTTCACAGTTCACATACTGCTGAAGCCTGGCTGGGAGAGTTTTGAGCTATTTTGTTTAAATTTTTTCAAATAACCAGCTGTTTGTTTCACTGATCTCTTCTATTGTCTTTTTGCTTTCTATTTCATTTATTTCTACTCTGATCTTTACTATTTCCTTCCGTATAGTAATTTTGGGCTTTGTTTGCTCTTCTTTTTCCAGTTCCATTTGCTGTAAAAGGGAGGTTGTTTATTTGAATTTTTTCTTATTTTTTGAGGTAGGACTATTGCTATAATCTTCCATCTTTCAACTGCTTTTGTTGCATTGCATAGATTTTGGTATGTTGTATTTACATTTTCCACTTGTCTCCACGTGATTTTTAATTTCCCCTCTGATCTAACACTGGTGCTAGCAAGTTAGAATTAGAGTACCAAAATGGTGGCTACTAGTGCTGGCACTAGCAAAGTAGAGGGGAAGAAAGCGAAAATGGAACCTGCCAGTGCTTCCATTCCTGGGAGAGAATCCTAACAGATTTCTTCCTTGCTGGCAGATGCTTTAAGATTAGGAAATGAATCCTATTCACATATGGTCTGGACTCTTCAAACTGGTTTTTGTGCTGTATGGCCAGGTGGGTGAGTCTGCATCCAAGCCCATTAAGAGTGGACATCAGCCCTGTTGGTCTTCAAAGCCAGATGTTTTGGGGGCTCATCTCATCAGTGCAAGTGCAAAGGGTTCGGGTGCCTGATATAGGGCACAAATTCTTGCTCCTCAGGAAGAAGCTCTGTATCTGTGAGATCTCTTTGACTGTGGGTCTTTACCCTGGAGATTGGGTTTTTGGTGGGACCATGTCTCTGCCTCTTTTACCCATCTCATTGTAGACCTTTTGTCCTTTATTGTAGAGGAGCTTTTTCTATTTCCATAGGAAATTGTTCCTTATGTAGCTGTAGATTTGCTGTGTCCATGGAAGGAAGTGAATTCAGGACCTTTGTAGGCTGCTATCTTGAAGCACCTCCCCCACCCACCCTTGTTGTTTTTATTATTCCTCTTGTTCTTGTTCTCCTTCTTCTTATGTATCAGAAATTTTATAAGGTATCCAATATCACTGCAGATGGTGACTGTAGCCATGAAATTAAAGATGCTTACTCCTTAGAAGAAAAGTTATGACCAACCTAGATAGCATATTCAAAAGCAGAGACATTACTTTGTCAACAAAGGTCCGTCTAGTTAAGGCTATGGTTTTTCCCGTGGTCATGTATGGATGTGAGAGTTGGACTGTGAAGAAAGCTGAGCACTGAAGAATTGATGGTTTTGAACTGTGGTGTTAGAGAAGACTCTTGAGAGTTCCTTGGACTGCAAGGAGATCCAACCAGTCCATTCTGAAGGAGATCAGCCCTGGGATTTCTTTGGAAGGAATGATGCTGAAGCTGAAACTCCAGTACTTTGGCCACCTCATGGGAAGAGTTGACTCATTAGAAAAGACTCTGATACTGGGAGGGATTAGGGGCAGGAGGAGAGGGGACGACAGAGGATGAGATGGCTTGATGGCATCACCGACTTGATGGACGTGAGTCTGAGTGAACTTGGGAGATGGTGATGGATAGGGAGGCCTGGTGTGCTGCGATTCATTGGGATGCAAAGAGTCAGACATGACTGAGCGACTGAACTGAACTGAACTGAACTAAACTGATGGACCCTATGGAGTGAGAGAGACAGTTTAAATATAGTACGATGAATGGAAGTAGTGTAAGAATAAAGCACTATTGGAACACACAGGAGGCCTCCTCACAATTGAGAATTAAGCTGCAGCTTGAAGGATGAGTAGGGATAGAATGGAATGAGCATGGTCCCTTATTTCCATTAGCATCGTAGCTAATGCCAAACCACAGTTGGCTTGGCTGATTCCAACTGTTAATCATGCAGGCTCTAATCCTTCAGACTTTAGCATTGATTGAAGTGTTCTATATCTGCAGCCTCCATCATGAAGCGATGATCTATGTGTGAGTATTGCGCACTTGACATGTGCCTTGTTATTGTTGTTGCTGTTCACTTGCCAAGTCATATCTGACTCTTTTGTGACCCCATGTCCTGTAGCTCGCAGGGCTCCTCTGTCCATGGGATTTCCCAGGCAAGAATACTGGGGTGGTTTGACATTTCCCTTTCCAGAGAATCTTCCCAACCCAGTACTACATTAATTTTAATTAATTTTATCTATCGTATATACATGCTGCTAAGTTACTTCAGTCGTGTCTGACTCTGTGCGACCCCATAGATGGCAGCCCACCAGGCTCCCTTGTCCCTGGGATTCTCCAGGCAATAACACTGGAGTGGGTTACCATTTCCTTCTCCAATGCAAGAAAGTGAAAAGTGAAAAGGAAGTCTCTCAGTCATTTCCGACTCTTTGCAATCCCATGGATTGCAGCCTACCAGGCTCCTCCGTCCATGGGAGTTTCCAGGCAAGAGTACTGGAATGGGGTGCCATTGCCTTCTAATATATACATAGTGACTATCATTTTGGATAGTACTTGTCTAGCATGTTCTATAGATCCCTAGATTCAGTGGTTGATTTGAGGATCAATGGGGTCTCAGCGTCTGCCCAAACTAGCTTTCTAGTCCTCTCTAGTCCTCATCTAGGATCTAGATGTTTCCTCAGCTACCTCTACTGCTCTGTGCTTCTTTGGGTTTTACTGCTAAAGAGCTTTGGTGCTGTGTCTC
This sequence comes from Tragelaphus eurycerus, assembly GCA_935064755.1. Lineage (NCBI taxonomy): Eukaryota > Metazoa > Chordata > Mammalia > Artiodactyla > Bovidae > Tragelaphus > Tragelaphus eurycerus. Next base: position 2,005,000 of record CAKXYN010000187.1, on the reverse strand, counting down.
TGGGTGAAAAAGCCTTTTCCTTGTCTAGGTCCCAGATGTGTCTAGTAGGCTTTCATTTGTAGTTACCTCCTTCTAGAGGTCTAAGTGCTAGGCCTGCTTGAAATTCTACCTTCTTATTGAATGTTTCTATTAGTCCTATTCAGTTCCCCCAAAGTTTGTGTATGCACTAGTGGTTAAGATTCACTCTGCCACTGAGTGAAACTTGACTTCTTCCTCTATTGTTTTAGGCTGACTTCTGAGCCTCATCTCCTTAGGGTTTGAGCAGCCTCCAAGAATAAAGCTGGCATTCAAGAAGCCTCTCTATTCCATGTCAGTTCTAGAGCCAAAAGAAGACTATTGTTTCTTTCTGTTTTAAAAACCTTCAGACCCCTAATGAGCCTCTTATCCACGTATAGTTTTCTAGAAACCAGAAAGTCCATGTTTACTTTTGCAAGTGTCTCTCCTTCCTCGGCACCCTGGACTTCTTGACCACATGTTGTCTCTGCCTGGCATATACAATCAAATGCTCATCTCTTCTATGAAAACTTATGTGATTGTTCTAGTCTTTGCTTATCTCCTTGCATGAGTTTCCAGTACTTTGGTCTTGATCACACATTTTAACAGTTGTGATCTATCTTGTGATATTAACTATTAGCTCATGTTAGGCTTATCTGCGAACTAGATTCTGCTACCTGGAGGAAAAGACCTTTTTCATATCTCTCACTGATCTTGGCATACTCTCAATAAACACTTATTTTCTATTTTGACAGCTCTGCTTCAGAACTACTCAAACAGAGTTCAGTTGTTTGGGAATCATGTTTTATATGCTTTTAAGTTTTACTCTCATACTGCCTATGAAATATAAGGCAAAGAGCTTGTATTCTGATACATTTTAATATAATATTAAGCAGTAGATTAAACAATATCACAAAGATTGAATATTGACTTTTGGCATGGTTATATGTAGGATAATTCAATTCAATCCTGTAGTCATGAAGAGCTTTGAAAATATGTACATATGGGTTTGACTGTGAAGTGGATTGTAACTCAGTCACAGGTGATAGGTTTTAAAGACATTCTATCTGAATTTATTTGACAAAGCACAAACACCACCATGGAAACAAAACTGGGTTATAGAACTGATGCCCCCCAAATCTCTGAAAAATGAAGCTGTGCTTTCCAGCTTTCCCGAATAATGGTTTAAAGATTGCCTCATCTAGTCCCATGCCTGTTGTTCTCATGACAGCTCTTAGGAGACACCTCTCTGTTGGGAAATCTTATTGTGTGTTTTACTGTATTTCACATATAAACTTACATAAACATCACTGTAATACAGAAATATTTCAAAAGCCCCTCTGGATGGACAGAGAAATATTACCCATTTTCAGATTGGTTTTCCAAGCAAATGATTCTTGTGATCCATTTTGAAGAACAAAATAGAAATGACCAAATTCATGATAGATGGTCGTTTGCCTTTTGGAAGTTTGATTTCTACTTCAACTCTGGAAGTATACCCAGTCTCAGCTCTCCTCTTATATTAAGAGCAGAAGAGAACATATGGGAGCAAAAGCCCAGACACACCTTGAACTTAGTTTCCTGAGCTTGCACCATTCCAGGATTTAGCAATTATTTGTACTTGCTCTTTATTATTCCATCCCTCAATCTCTCCCCAGTAGCCATTTCTGTGTGTGCCAGTACCAAGGGCTTCAGGGTGTGGACAGAGCCTGAATATGCCTCAGCTTGATGGCGTCTAATAACAGCAGATACAACTCAGAGAGGAGGAATCCAGAATAGGAGTAGTCAGTGTGTTAACACTGTTGACCTGTAAACAATTTCTACAGCAAATTCCCTACAGACAAATGAGTTCCATTCTGAGAGCATGTTCATAAGTCCTATTTGTTTGTAAGTGCAACAGTTAGCCTAGGAATCCAACTAACACAATTGTGTGTATATATATCTATATATGATACTGTACTGTAATAGGTTTATGATACTTTTCACACAAGTAATATATACATAAAAAACAAACACAAAAATAAAGAAGTTTAACCTCACAATACAGTACCTTGAAAAGTACAGTACTATAATACAACAGCTGGCATATACGGGCTGGTATGCACTTTCACATATTTGAAAGTGTGCAACTTGAAGTTTCATATGTAGGCAACTTACTATAATAAATAGCTAGTTCTTTGTTTCACTTTCCAGAGGAGTCATCAAGAATGAATCTAATAAATGTACTAATTAATCCCTTTCATTTAGCACCTATGGCAACGCACTCCAGTGTTCTTGCCTGGAGAATCCCAGGGACAGGGGAGCCTGGTATGCGGCCGTCTACGGGGTTGCACAGAGTCAGACACGACTGAAGTGACTTAGCAGCAGCAGGTTTTGCAATGTGTAAATAATCGTGTGGGTTTAAAAAAATGAAATGATGACAGTTAAAACTGTCCCAGTTTTAACCTTAGTTAAAACTATTAGCTTTTCATGAAAACAGTGCCTTGAAGAGTTGAGAACGTTAGGAACCAGGTCGATGGTCAACTAATTATCAAGGCAAATGATTTTGAGTAGTTTTTCTTGGCTTCTGATGAGTCAGTAGATGTTACTGATACCACTCAATTGTTGTGTGTTGGAGAAATTAATGTTGAGTTGGAAGTGACTGAAGAATTACCTCTGGGTAGATTATTGGAGAAGGGAATGGCAACCCACTCCAGTGTTCTTGCCTGGAGAATCCCAGGGATGGGGGAGCCTGGTGGGCTGCCATCTATGGGGGCACACAGAGTCGGACACGACTGAAGTGACTTAGCAGCAGCACAGATGAGTGATACGAACTCTTGTAGGACCTCTGCACAGTCCACTGAATCATCACATACATGGTGAACCACTATTATGAACCGGTGAACAATTATTCTATGAACCATAGAACATTTATTATGATTGTTCTAGACTCTGACAAGAGTTAGAGCAGTAAATAAGATGAAGCCTTTGCTCTTAGGAAGCTCGTACTCTAGTGAGATCCAGAGCACAAGTAAAGCCTGGTGTATTGAGAGGAGTGGGCCAGACCTTCTATGGGAGAAAAAGACAGAAAACAAGTGTAAAGTTACAGAATAGATGGTGACGTTTTTCATAAAACAATAATGATTTTGGATTTGGTTTATCAGTTTGTTTGCATAGCCTTATGTACTTTTAGAAGTTAACAACATTTTATTGACATAGTCACGCATCATTTCTTCACAAATAATCCTGCACAGGAAAAGTTTTACATAGTTCTGATTACATCAGAAAAGTGGAGAGCCTGCTGAGTTCCTGCTACCAAGAAACTTGGCATCTTTCAATGCCGAAATTTCCCCCCAGCACCTACAGATTCTCTTAATCTATGAAAACAGTTACAAGAATAGAGGTCACTTCTTTCAACTTCTTTGTGCATCAGGGACCATCACATTCAACAGAACAGCCTGGGGCCAGCACAGAAGCAGCTCTCTGAAGACACAGTAAGGGCTGCAGTACAGCCCAGACTTGACATGGGACTCAACCTGGGGAAGGAGATGGCTTAATGGGCTTCCTTCTCATGACAGAGCTCCTTTTTGTAATACTCAGCTGAGCTCAGTTTCTTCAGGGCCTACTACAGTCCAGAGATTCTTTTGTTTGTCTTAGAAATGATTAAAGTTATGAATTTTGAATATGATGCAAACAATCACGTTATATATTAGAGCTTTATTGTGTCTGTTTGCTTATAGACTGCTTTAATCCACAAAATGTTTGCAGGTAGATCGAAAGACAAATAAAAGTGATTTTCTTTTTGGGGGTGCCTCTTCCATTTGCACAGAAAATTTGGAGTTTGTTGTACTATAGATACAGATAGTTTGGGGTTTTACTTTTAAATGCAATAATGTAAGATGATTTTCATTCTCCTCAGGTTGGTTAAATCTCGATTTACGAGGTTCTGCCCTTCAGAAGTTGAACTGCTGAAAAATGCTGGAGAGAACAAGACTCAGAAGAAGAGATGTGATTTTGATGGGCATCCAGTCTTTCTGTTTTCCTATTATTTTTATTTACAGTTTTGCCTTTTTATCTTTTGTTTGGAGAACAGCCGATTGAGAATGATTCTTGGTGTCATGATATTGGGGGCTTGAGGTGGCTCTCCCTAGGTTAGTTAAAGCATGGTGCCCACATTCTGAAAAAATTTGTTTTGTTTGCCTTATAGATATATATGCTGGAGGTTCCTGGGCTTACTATCATTTGTAACTCATATATGGGATTTCACTTGTTTACTGTCTTGCTACCTTGGGAAATAAACAAATGCCTGGATCTTGGTTCAAGCACCTCAGATATTTTTGTTATTCAGCTGCACCCCACCTTTATATCATGAAGACAGAACCTGTGTGGCACTGAAATTCCTTTTTGTGAGATATCTCTTTCTGTAGCAACTGTGTTCTCTCCTGTGAAGAGCAAGCTGGAAGTCATCCTGTGGTACACTCTCTCAAAGGAGATAAAAGGGATGATACATGGTTACAGAAGGGAACATGGTTGAAAAAGACATGAAAATCTAGGAAAGGAGAGTTTGAATATTATCCGTAGAGGAAAAAATCATCACATGGCTTAGTATGGCCACCCTGCCATCTCCCCTGCTAGAATAACTGAGGGGTTAAAACAGAAGCCTTTTATGGAATACATGGGTAAACAGTCAGAGCCCTTTTTCACTGGTGGACTAAGTAACTCCCAAAGGAGAGTCCGAAATTCTTTCTCATTCTGGCTTTACCATCACTAGCCTCTAGGGTTTAAACAGTTACCATGTCTTCTCTATGAAGGTAGGGAATTCAATTGAATGGATCAATTTCTGGCTGTTACATTTTATGAATCTAGAATCTCTGAGACAAAATTGAAGCTAATTTAGTACAGATTAGTCAGAAAGGCCAGTCTCTGCTGTGACAGAAGAGATAAGGAGCACTGCATGAGTCCATGGATGGTTGACCTGAATATGAAGGAAAAGAGGCAGTCTAGCAGGTAGAGGAGCCTGGGGACTACAGTCCATGGGGTCACAAAAGAGTTGGACACAATTTAGTGATTAAACAACAACCAGAAAAAAAGTGGGTAGCTGGAGGTGACATGCACTCAATTTAAACCAGAAGCTCCCTGGTGTTCCAGAAGCACTGACTAATCCAGAAAGCTGCCCCAGTCTGGTATTTTCACATGACAGCGAAGAAGGATGAGTGAATTCTTTAGGCCAAAGGACTGGACACGTTTTCTTTTTTTTATGTAATGGTTGAAAAGAGCTGGTGAGGTGCCTAAAGGTTTGTCTTGAACAATGCAGTAGACCCTAGTACATTTCTGGCATATGAAATGCCCACATGCTGTGGTCCCCAGGTGACCATGGCATTCTGCCCCATATGTATCCTATATCTTAGGAAAAGTTTCTATGATTTTTAGCAATTTGTATTTCAAACAAGTGACCTGTCAACTGCAGTTATGTCAAAATGCATTGCTGGTACCCAGGCCTGAGTAGGAACTCTATGATAATTAGCATGAATGAGATTAAGGCTGGGGTTTTGAAAGCTGTAAATGTAAATATTCTAGCAGTCTTTACAATATAGCAGAAATGTCTATTCCTGAAGTTTCTGCACAGACAGAACACAAGTGAGATGCAACCCAGTGAGTTCTCAGAGGAAAAACTTCCTGTTCAGGTCTAAGTCCATAGTTTGGGGTTATCTGCCTCTAGTCCATGAAATGAGCAATAAACTAAATATAATTAATATAATTTTATGGAACCTTCACCAAGGAAGGAGCAGAGGAAGAACATCCTCCGTTATTTTTGTTTGTATTTTATCTCAACTTTTCCAAAAACCAGTTTTCAAGTCCTGAGCCTTTATCAAGCCTCTTCAGAGTTAACCCATGCTTGATATTCCATAACCAAGGGAAAGAGATTCTTTAAATAACTCAGCACAATATCAACATGGCTGTGGATATGGAAATACATCCTCAGCTATTTCTGTGGTCTCTAATACCTCCTCAGTGAATTCTGTGATCTCTTACCACCGTTGCTTAGTAAACTGCAGCCTCGCATGGCACCAACTGCCAATTCACTGTTGAAGCGGGAGATCAGGTTATGACCCTCATGGTGTCCTCCTCATCACGTCACTACAGGGCTCATTACTCAAGGTTGGAGTGATTGTATCTTGGATGTGGATTAAGAAGGTGATGCAAGAGTCACTGAGGACTACAGGAGCAGTGAAAATAAAAGCTGAGAAATGACAAGGTATCCCCAATGCAAGGAATTAATAGATCACAAAGCATGAAAGAAACATTTGTATACATGGAGAATAGATCCAGAAATTCTGTATTTTATCTAATCTGAATTCCAGATGGAGAAGATTGAAAGAATAGAGGACATGCATGGAATAATAGACAAGAATTTTCCCTAAATAGCAATAAAATGAGATATTTGCTTTAAGCTTGGAGAGGTGCTTCAAGAGCTGTGCAGAGAACACAGTGTTTGGGTTTCTGTTTCATACAAGTAAAAATGAAAAAAATTTATGCCATTATTATAAATTTAAGTTCAATGTATGAATAGTATTATTCTATTTTTAAGTCTGGAAAATTTAAGCATTCAATTTTAAGGAAAGTTCAGTATTTGGGGCAAAATTTTAAACTTAGATGATAAGATTGCCCTTCAGATTTCTTCACTGTGTTTATTAATTAAATATTTTTTTCAGATTCTTGAGTAATTCAATTAATCAACAGATCTTCTCAAGTTGTTATTATTAAAAGTTTAATTTATTAAACTTTTAAATGTGGTATTATTTAAACTTTCTTAAATATTCCAATACTGTATTAACAGTGAGATTGCAACTGAAACTCACAAGCATAAATTTGTTGGTCAATTGCACACTTATAAACTGAACTTACAAGACTAATGTGCATAGATAAAATTATTTGTAGGATATAAATACTTAAAATGCTATACATGTACAATTCTTTAAGGCACAAATATCAACATTTGTTGATTCTGATGCTCTTAAACATTTCTGTACTTAGCTGGAGTCTTCCCATGTTAAAATAAACTTACTGGTAAGTAGATGATTTGCTTACAACAGACAATGCCAGGGAACATCTAGTCTGCTCGTCAAGATTTTGGGCCCAGCTACTGAACAGGACAGGATTCTTAAACAGTGACCCTAAAAGCACTTTATGAATGAGTGACAGTTAGGAATGAATCCTGTTATTTACAGTCACTACATCAGACCCTACACATAGGCTGTCTCCCAGTCTTGCACAGCACATGGAAGGAGGCTTCCCCTGCTGGAGTCATACTTAAAATTATCTGTCTTTTCTGCCTACTCGTGAAAATCTGCAACCCCTGCCCAGGCTGCCATGTCACTTGATGGGATTTCATTATTCTTTAGCTCTTAAGATATTAATTGTGTTTCCTTCTAAGTATAAAATTCTGAATTTGATAGAATCCTCCAATCCCCTCACTCCTCTGACCATTTCCTATATGATGAGAAATTTGGAAAACTCAGCAGTGGCCACAGGACTGGAAAAGGTCAGTTTTCATTCCAATCCCAAAGAAAGGCAATGCCAAAGAATGCTCAAACTACCGCACAATTGCACTCATCTCACATGCTAGTAAAGTAATGCTCAAAATTCTCCAAGCCAGGCTTCAGCAATATGTGAACCGTGAACTTCCTGATGTTCAAGCTGGTTTTAGAAAAGGCAGAGGAACCAGAGATCAAATTGCCAACATCCGCTGGATCATGGAAAAAGCAAGAGAGTTCCAGAAAAACATCTATTTCTGCTTTATTGACTATGCCAAAGCCTTTGACTGTGTGGATCACAATAAACTGTGGAAAATTCTGAAAGAGATGGGAATACCAGACCACGTGACCTGCCTCTTGAGAAACCTATATGCAGGTCAGGAAGCAACAGTTACAACTGCACAGGCAACAACAGACTGGTTCCAAATAGGAAAAGGAATACATCAAGGCTGTATATTGTCACCCTGTTTATTTAACTTATATGCAGAGTACATCATGAGAAATGCTGGACTGGAAGAAACACAAGTTGGAATCAAGATTGCTGGGAGAAATATCCATAACCTCAGATATGCAGATGACACCACCCTTATGGCAGAAAGTGAAGAGGAACTAAAAAGCCTCTTCATCAAAATGAAAGTGGAGAGTGAAAAAGTTGGCTTAAAGCTCAACATTCAGAAAACGAAGATCATGGCATCTGGTCCCATCACTTCATGGGAAATAGATGGGGGAACAGTGGAAACAGTGTCAGACTTTATTTTGGGGAGCTCCAAAATCACTGCAGATGGTGACTGCAGCCATGAAATTAAAAGGCGCTTACTCCTTGGAAGGAAAGCTATGACCAACCTAGATAGCATATTGAAAAGCAGAGACATTACTTTGCCAACAAAGGTTTGTCTACTCAAGGCTATGGTTTTTCCTGTGGTCATGTATGGATGTGAGAGTTGGACTGTGAAGAAGGCTGAGCACTGAAGAATTGATGCTTTTGAACTGTGGTGTTGGAGAAGACTCTTTAGACTCCCTTGGACTGCAAGGAAATCCAACCAGTCCATTCTGAAGGAGATCAGCCCTGTGATTTCTTTGGAAGGAATGATGCTGAAGCTGAAACTCCAGTACTTTGGCTGCCTCATGTGAAGACTTGACTTATTGGAAAAGACTCTGATGCTGGGAGGGATTGGGGGCAGGCAGAGAAGGGGACGACAGAGGATGAGATGGCTGGATGGCATCACTGACTCGATGGATGTGAGTCTGAGTGCCTCCGGGAGTTGGTGATGGACAGGGAAGCCTGTGTACTGCAATTCATGGGGTCGCAAAGAGTCATACATGACTGAGCGACTTATCTGATCTGATCTGATTCATTTTATGCAGATATTAAGATGATATTCTAATGAATTCTAGGTCATACTCTTTTAACAATGATTCAGCAGCTCTGATCTTGGATGTCAGTATTTCTTAGCCTTTGGCTGAGAGGAGATACCCCTCCTTCAAGGTCAGGAAGGGCGGCGGTGAGGACTGGCACACTAAGCATGGCTGAGAGGAGCTACCCCACGACCGAGGTCGGGAAGGGTGGCGGTGAGGAGATACCCCTCCTCCAAGGTCAGGAAGGGCAGTGGTGAGGAAAGACCCCTCGTCCAAGGTAAGGTGTGACGGCTGTGCTTTGCTGGAGTAGCCAGAAAGAGATACCGCACGCCCAAGGTAAGAGGAACCCAAGTAAGACGGTAGGTGTTGCGAGAGGGCATCAGAGGGCAAACACACTGAAACCATTGTCACAGAAATCTAGTCAATCTAATCACACTAGGACCACAGTCTTGTCTAACTCAATGAAACTAAGCCATGCTCATGGGGCAAGCCAGGATGGGCGGGTCATGATGGAGAGATCTGACAGGATGTGGTCCGCTGGAGAAGGGAATGGCAAACCACTTCAGTATTCTTGCCTTGAGAACCCCATGAACAGTATGAAAGGGCAAAATGATAGGATACTGAGAGAGAAACTCCCCAGGTCAACAGGGGCCCAATATGCTACTGGAGATCAGTGGAGAAATAACCCCAGAAAGAATGAAGGGATGGAGCCAAAGCAAAAAGAATACCTAGCTGTGGATGTGTCTGGTGATTGAAGCAAGGTCTGATGCTGTAAAGAGCAATATTGCATAGGAAGCTGGAATGTCAGGTCCATGAAGCAAGGAAAATTGGAAGTGGTCAAACAAGAGATGGCAAGAGTGAATGTTGACATTCTAGGAATCAGCGAACTAAAAGGGACTGGAATGGGTGAATTTAACTCAGATAACCATTATATCTACTACTACAGGAAGGAATCCCTCAGAATAAATGGAGTGGCCATCATGGTCAACAATAAGAGTCCAAAATGCAGTACTTGGAAGCAATCTCAAAAACGACAGAATGATGTCTGTTCGTTTTCAAGGCAAACCATTCAATGTGACAGTAATCCAAGTCTATGCCCCAACCAGTAAGGCTGAAGAAGCTGAAGTTGAACGGTTCTATGAAGACCTACAAGACCTTTTAGAACTAACACCCCAAAAAGATGTCCTTTTCATTATAGGGGACTGGAATGCAAAAGTAGGAAGTCAAGAAACACCTGGAGTGACAGGCAAATTTGGCCTTGGAATACGGAATGAAGCAAGTCAAAGACTAATAGAGTTTTGCCAAGAAAATGCACTGGTCATAGCAAATACCCTCTTCCAACAACACAAGAGAAGACTATATATGGACATCACCAGATGGTCAACACCGAAATCAGATTGATTATATTCTTTGCAGCCAAAGATGGAGAAGCTCTATCAGATCAGCAAAAACAAGACCAGGAGCTGACTGTGGCTCAGACCATGAACTCCTTATTGCCAAATTCAGACTGAAACCGAAGAAAGTAGGGAAAACCACTAAACCATTCAGGTATGACCTAAATCAAATCCCTTATGATTATACAGTGGAAGTGAGAAATAGATTTAAGGGCCTAGATCTGATAGATAGAGTGCCTGATGAACTATGGAATGAGGTACATGACATTGTACAGGAGATAGGGATCAAGACCATCCCCATGGAAAAGAAATGCAAAAAAGCAAAATGGCTGCCTGGGGTGGCCTTACAAATAGCTGTGAAAAGAAGAGAAGTGAAAAGTAAAGGAGAAAAGTAAAGATATTAACATCTGAATGCAGAGTTCCAAAGAATAGCAAGAAGAGATAAGAAAGCCTTCTTCAGCGATCAATGCAAAGAAATAGAGGAAAACAACAGAATGGGAAAGACTAGGGATCTCTTCAAGAAAATCAGAGATACCAAAGGAACATTTCATGCAAAGATGGGCTCGATAAAGGACAGAAATGGTATGGACCTAACAAAAGCAGAAGATATTAAGAAGAGGTGGCAAGAATACACAGAAGAACTGTACAAAAAAGATCTTCACGACCCAGATAATCATGATGGTGTGATCACTGACCTAGAGCCAGACCTCCTGGAATGTGAAGTCAAGTGGGTCTTAGAAAGCATCACTAGGAACAAAACTAGTGGAGGTGATGGAATTCCAGTTGAGCTATTCCAAATCCTGAAAGACGATGCTGTGAAAGTGCTGCACTCAATATGCCAGCAAATTTGGAAAACTCAGCAGTGGCCACAAGATTGGAAAAGGTCAGTTTTCATTCCAATCCCAAAGAAAGGCAATGCCAAAGAATGCTCAAACTACCACACAATTGCACTCATCTCACATGCTAGGAAAGTAATGCTCAAAATTCTCCAAGCCAGGCTTCAGCAATATGTGAACCGTGAACTTCCTGATGTTCAAGCTGGTTTTAGAAAAGGCAGAGGAACCCGAGATCAAATTGTCAACATCCGCTGGATCATGGAAAAAGCAAGAGAGTTCTAGAAAAACATCTATTTCTGCTTTATTGACTATGCCAAAGCCTTTGACTGTGTAGATCACAATAAACTGTGGGAAGTTCTGAAAGAGATGGGAATACCAGACAGCCTGACCTGCCTTTCGAGAAATTTGTACGCAGGTCAGGAAGCAACAGTAAAACTAGACATGGAACAACAGACTGGTTCCAAAAAGGAAAAGGAATACGTCAAGGCTGTATATTGTCACCCTGTTTATTTAACTTATATGCAGAGTACATCATGAGAAACGCTGGACTGGAAGAAACACAAGTTGGAATCAAGATTGCCGGGAGAAACATCCATAACCTCAGATATGCAGATTACACCACCCTTATGGCAGAAAGTGAAGAAGAACTAAAAAGCCTCTTGGTGAAAGTGAAAGTGAAGAGTGAAAGGTTGGCTTAAAGCTCAACATTCAGAAAACGAAGATCTTGGCATCTGGTCCCATCACTTCATGGGAAATAGATGTGGAAACAGTGTCAGACTTTCTTTTTCTGGGCTCCAAAATCACTGCAGATGGTGACTGCAGCCATGAAATTAAAAGACGCTTACTCCTTGGAAGGAAAGTTCTGACCAACCTAGAGAGCATATTCAAAGGCAGAGATATCACTTTGCCAACAAAGGTTCACCTAGTCAAAGCTATGGTCTTTCCTGTGGTCATGTATGGATGTGAGAGCTGGACTGTGAAGAAGGCTGAGCGCCGAAGAATTAATGCTTTTGAAGTGTGGTGTTGGAGAAGACTCTTGAGAGTCCCTTGGACTGCAATGAGATCCAAGCAGTCCATTCTGAAGGAGATCATCCCTGGGATTTCATTGGAAGGAATGATGCTAAAGCTGAAACTCCAGTCCTTTGGCCACCTCATGTGAACAGTTGACTCATTGGAGAAGACTCTGATGCTGGGAGGCATTGGGGGCAGGAGGAGAAGGGGATGACAGAGGATGAGATGGCTGGATGGCATCACTGACTCCATGGATGTGAGTCTGAATGACCTCTGGGAGTTGGTGATGGACAGGGAGGCCTGGCGTGCTGCGATTCATGGGGTCGTGAAGGTTCGGACATGACTGTGCAACTGATCTGATCTGAATCTTTTAAAGCCAGGACAGTACATCTCTGTTCAGTGCTTGCATGAATTGTGGGCGGATTTGATATGACTAATGGAAAAGTTTAAAACGGAGGCAAAAAAGTGCCTCCTGTTTCGTTCCTCTCATGAACCTGAGCTCTTTTGCCTATTTTTAAATGTACAAAAGGGAGAATTAAATATTTTTAGTAAGAAGCCTTGTGGAGGAGCCCAATATGAGTCTCACTTATAATTTGTGTCCGAAGCCAAAATTAAGGTGATGAAACACAGAAAAAACAGCCAAGTAATCAAAGAGCTCAACCATTTAAGTTGAAACACTTCTCTCACGCTCAGAAACTGACTTCTGTTCCCTTGGCCTCTCAGATTAATTCTAAGTTGACTAACATTACACCAGAATAAAATAAAATTATTTTGAATGTACTTCAATATGTAGTTATACTCTCATATTGTCTAACACAACCCCTGTTCCAAAAATGTGACTTGTTCCTTGTTTCCTGAAATTTGTTTCTTTTAAAACATGTGTATTTCTGTGTCTGTATCATACTAATTGCCTTTTTTCCCTCCTCTTTTGCAGTTTAACTTCAGGAGATTCTTTAAGGCCCAGTTCAAAGCTCTTCTTTTCTGCTTCTTCCTACCACACTTTGCTGTTTATAAGTTCCTACAGTACGGAGCCCAGAGCAGCACAGGATCATAGGCTGTCCAATCCCCTAATTACCTCTGCAATGAAATGCTATCTTGTTGCTAAGTTGTAATTCCCTAAAGGCAGTCACACTTTTTTCGTCTCTGCTATAGCACCTAAAGGAATCCTTCTCGACCTGCAGCATTGAAAGGTGAGCTGCTGCTGTGTCACTTCAGTCGTGTCCGACGCTGTGCGACCCCATATATGGCAGCCCACCAGGCTCCCCCATCCCTGGGATTCTCCAGGCAAGAACACTGGAGTGGGTTGCCATTTCCTTCTCCAGTGCAAGAAAGTGAAAAGTGAAAGTGAAGTCGCTGAGTCTTGTCCAACTCTTAGCGACCCCATGGACTGCGGCCCACCAGGCTCCTCCATCCATGGGATTTTCCAGGCAAGAGTACTGGAGTAGGGTGCCATTGCCTTCTCCATAGAGGAGTAGAAACGAGAAAGAAGAATCAAAGGAAAATGTACTTTAAAGAAAACAGGGCTCCAAAGGTTGTCTATGGGTAAAGATTCTGAGACCAGATTTAGTGATTTGTCTAAGATTGTGCTGTCAATTAGTGGCTAAGCCCATGATGGGATATAAATCTCCTGACCCCGGGAGAGAGGGCTCTGTCCACCAAAGAGGCTTCATGACTGCACAGTGAATGGCTCAGTTCCTTCTTCAAGGGACCTGCTTCATTCATAAAACCTGTTGTCCCCCAGCCCTGCTTTCCACACAAATGTCCATTCAGGGGAAGAGACTTTGGCTTCTGTTCTAATATGTCTGGTGATTTGATTCTGGTCAGAATTATGTTAGTTTGGGCTGCTGTAATAGAAGATCATAAACTGGGTAACTTAAACAACAAGTGTTTGTTTCTGACGATTCTAGAGTCTGGGAAGTCCAAGATCATGGTGCCAGCAGATCTGGTGTCTGGTAAAGGCCCAGTTTCTGGTGGGAGAGACAGGTCTTCTCTCTCCAGTCTTTCTTATAAGGGCGTTAATCTCATCACAAGGGCGCCACCTTGATGACCTAATTTTCTCCCAACAGCCTCAGGGCCAAATATCATCACACTGGGATTAGAGTTTCAACACATGAATTTTGAAGGTACACAAACATTCAGTCCATAGCAAAAATTCAGCAGAGGAATCACCAATACAGGGATGACCATGATACTGTGTTCTTCCCAGCTGATACTTTCTCTGCTCCTCACCCCTTGGAGAAATGTATTTACAGTTATTTCATATCTGATGTGTTGACATTATGGATGAATGGTGAGTACTTGCTACTGCTGCTAAGTCGCTTCAGTCGTGTCCAACTCTGTGCGACCCCATAGACGGCAGCCCACCAGGCTCCTCTGTCCCTGGGACTCTCCAGGCAAGAATACTGGAGTGGGTTGCCATTTCCTTCTTCAATGCATGAAAGCGAAAAGTGAAAGTGAAGTCGCTCAGTCGTGTCCTACTCTTAGCGACCCCATGGACTGGAGCCTACCAGGCTCCTCTGTCCATGGAATTTTCCAGGCAAGAGTACCGGGGTGGGGTGCCATTGCCTTCCCCGGGTGAGTACTTAGCAGCAGAAAAAAATAGCAATGATGCTACCTTCTACTGGTAAAGCATGGAAACACAACTCATAAGCCAAAACACCATGTTTCACACCTGAAAAGAGGGCTTCACTTATCAAAGTAACATGTCAAATCACAAGCATTGTTAGAAGAAGAATTTGGGTTATTTAAAAATATATTAGATTTTAATTCATCAGCACCCTAACACATTGTGATGGGTTGAGTTTTATATCCTCAAGTTCAAGTTGAAGTCCTAACCTCCAACACCTCACACTGTGAACTTATTTGGAAATACAGTTGATGGCACCCCACTCCAGTAATCTTGCCTGGAAAATCCCATGGATGGAGGAGCCTGGTAGGCTGCAATCCATGGGGTCGCTGAGGGTCGGACACGACTGAGTGACTTCACTTGCACTTTTCACTTTCATGCATTGGAGAAGGAAATGGCAACCCACTCCAGTGTTCTTGCCTGGAGAATCCCAGTGGTGGTGGAGCCTGGTGGGCTGCCATCTATGGGGTCGCACAGAGTCAGACATGACTGAAGCAACTTAGCAGCAGCACCAGATGTAATTAGCTTACAGAAGGCAGTAGCAACCCACTCCAGTACTCTTGCCTGGAAAATCCCATGGATGGAGGAGCCTGGTAGGCTGCAGTCCATGGGGTCGCTAAGAGTCGGACACGGCTGAGTGACTTTACTTTCACTTTTCATTTTCATGCATTGGAGAAAGAAATGGCAACCCACTCCAGTGTTCTGGCCTGGAGAATCCCAGGGATGGCGGAGCCTGGTGAGCTGCCATCTATGGGATCGCAGAGTTGGACACGACTGAAGTGACTTAGCAGTAGCAGATGTAATTAGCTTAAAATGAGGTCATACTGGAGTAGGGTGACCCCTAGTCCCAATAGACTGATGCCCATATAAAAAGGAATTTGGACGAAGATACACATAGGGAGAATATCTTGTGGAAGGGAAGGAACAGACTGGGGTGCCAACAATGCCAGCAAACCACCAGAAACAAGGAGAGAGAGAGTTGGAACAGATTTTTTCCCAGCACCTTTAGAGGGAAAGAACATGGCCCCACCAATAATTTGATATTGGACTTCTAAGCTACCTGAACTGTAAGACAGTAAATTTCTGTTAAGCCACTCTATTTGTGTTACTTCGTTACAGCAGCCAAAGAAAACTGATATATTCACTACTCTAACATCAGTTTTAAATGTAATGTTTTAGACTTCAAAATAAGATATGCATTTGAGCTGGAAAATGGCATACTGAAGGCTATATGGCAATTTGAGACTTGAAAATATGACCTCTCCTATGTTTTGTTAACAGCCATAAAATATGTTGTTGTTATTGGGAAAACTGCTGACAAGTGGCTTGGTTATACATTTATGCTTTTTTTATGGCCTTACTCAGGTTGGCAAGTTTCCTTAACTGGTTTTTTTGTTCAGCATTTCTCAGGTAGGTAGAGTTTATACTTGGAGAAATCATTTATCAACAAGTAACTTCTGCATTAGGGAAGGCAATGGCACCCCACCCCAGTACTTTCGCCTGGAAAATCCCATGGACGGAGGATCCTGGTAGGCTGCAGTCCATGGGGTCGCTAGGAGTCAGACACGACTGAGCGACTTCACTTTCACTTTTCACTTTCATACATTGGAGAAGGAAATGGCAACCCACTCCAGTGTTCTTGCCTGGAGAATCCCAGGGACGGGGGAGCCTGGTGGGCTGCCGTCCATGGGGTCATACAGAGTCGGACACGACTGAAGTGACTTAGCAGCAGTAGCAGCAGCAACTTCTGCATTATTATCTTTGGTATTCTCTATGTTGGGAAGCCCGGTACAAAATAGCCGATTGGAGGAAGTCCTTGGGAAAATGGCAAAGGGCCAGAAATACCCCCAGCTTGATGTACCCAGGCAGAAAAACATCTCTTGCCTTTGGTTATGCCCAGCGACAAGATTTAATAATAAATATTAAGGATATTACTTGAGAAAACAGGTTATGGGATAAGCTCATGGGTCACTTAGAGCGGGCTGTCCTTGAAATATTTTTACTGATTAGGTGTTAACCCTGTACACACTCTACTGGCTGTATACTCTAAGCTCTTTGTTCCTACTTCTATAAAAAGGCTTGACCGCGGAAATAAACTTGTCAGTCCTTGCAAGAGACTCTCCAAGTGTCCTTCTTTCAGGTTCGTCTCTTCCAAGTCCCGGGGAGAAAATCCCCAACATTCTAAATTTTTATATGCGTATTCTCTAACTAGATCACAAACTCCTTGAGTATCATACACTAATATTAAGCTTTCTGGGAATTACAGTCCTTTTCTGGAAAATGCATGGTGTTCATCACAAGATGCTCTTGTATTAGCCAAGGTTTTCCAGATACATAACCTGTAAGATATATATGCTGCTAAGTCGCTTCAGTCGTGTCCGACTCTGTGCGACCCCGTAGGCGGCAGCCCACCAGACTCTACCGTCCCTGGGATTCTCCAGGCAAGAACACTGGAGTGGGTTGCCATTTCCTTCTCCAATGCATGAAAGTGAAAAGTGAAAGTGAAGTCACTCAGTCGTGTCCGATCTTAGAGACCCCATGGACTGCAGCCTACCAGGCTCCTCCATCCATGGGATTTTCCAGGCAAGAGTACTGGAGTATATATACACACACACATATATATATAAGTTTTCCCTGTGACTTAGCCTGCAAGAGCCTCAGGAGACTCAGATTTGATCCCTGTGTCAGAAAGATCCCCTGGAGAATGGCATAGTAGCCCACTCCCTCCAATATTCTTGCCTGCAGAATCCCATGGACAGAGGACCCTGTAGGCCTGGGGGTCACAAAGAGACAGACATGACTGAAACAACTTGGCACATATACATATATGATATATTTAATTAAATTTTTTTTAGTTTGAAATTTAGTTGATTAATAATGTTTTGTTAGTTTCAGGTATAAAGCAAAGTGATTCAGTACATATATCATGATATTGAATGTAGTTCCCTGTGCTATTTAGAAGGTGCTTGTTGGTTATCTATTTTATATATAATATTATATATATTTTAATCACAAACTCCTAGTTTATCCCATATATATATACATGTGCATATATATATATACAATTTATGTATTTTAAATAACTGACTCATTGTGGATGTTGTCAAGTGCAAAATCTGCAGAGGACCCTTCTAAGCTTTTAAGAAGGCAGGCTGGAAAGAGTTGATGTTGCAGTTTGAGTTCAAAGGCAGCTTGCTGCAGAATTTCCTGTTAGGTGGAAGTCAGTGTTTTTCTATTAATATTAAGGTCTTTAACTGCTTGGATGAAGGTAATCTACTTTACTCAAAGTCTACAGATGAAACCATTAATCTCATCAAAAAATCACCTTCACAGAAACATCTGGAATAAAGTGTGAACAATAACAAGGAACCAGGGCGTAGATTAGTTGACACATAAAATGAAACTTCATGGCCATTAGGGATTCTGCTTACTTGATTTCATGTGTTTTTGGGATTCCCTCCAACACTGAATCTGGACAGGTCTTACAATTTTGTTTCACTAATGAAATGTGGTAAGAGTATGTGGCAAATTATGGTCTTACACTTTAGGAGGTCTTGCAGCTTACGCTGTTGCTGTCTTGAAACCCAGCCTGAATGTGAAGGAAACAAGGCTATTCTGTTGGGAATCTTCAAGGAGGAGGCCCTGGAGCAGAACAAACCATGAGGTAGAGAGAGGCCCGGGCAGTTGGCCTTTCTGGTCATCTCAGCTGAGATCCCAGACAAGTGAGAAAAGTCATCTTGGATCCCTGAAGCTCCTGTTAAACTTCCAGATGATTCAGCTATATGATCATGTGGAGCAAAGCCACTGCTGCTGAGTTCTGCCCAAATTACTTGATTATGAGCAAATAGATGATGGTTGTGTTTTAAATCACTAAACTTTGAAGTGGCCAGTTATACAGCAATAGATAATTGATATTTAGGCCAATGATTTCTGTAAAATAATTATACTAATGGAGAGACTTAGGATCTAGAATACTATCTTGTTAAGATATAAATCATAGCACTTTTTGACACAAGACATTGAAAATATCAACTTAGCTCAGCTAAGCTTGGGACTTGATATTAATATTTTTAGGAGGACTAGCATTTACATGGGACTAATGTTTCTTGGCTAAAGCTCATGTCTATTTGCTATAAATTCTGGATTTGTCTTTTACTTGGAGCTGGGTTTCTAGAAGGAAAAGAATAAAGCTATTCCCACACTATTATCCCACACTATGTTTCTTAATCTAACTCGTAGTGGACCATTTCTCTCTGCTTTCAGTCTTGACCACATATCTATGCCCATCAGCTGAAATGAGGGATGAAAAAGAGAAGAAATAAAAGAGGAGAAAACAGGAAAGAAATTTAATAGGAACATGTTGGAATACATGGAGAGAGAAATTGAGATTCTCTGGAGCAAGATGCAGAAGTAAATTTAAAACAAAACAAAACAAACAAAAAAAAAAAAACTGAGGGTGCCTTTTCTTTCATCTTCTGGGGCATGAAGAGGTTAGCTCAGGGTTACATTAACCAAGGCTTCCCCAGTGTCTCAGTGGTAAAGAATCCACCTGCAATGCTGGAGATACAGGAGACACAAGTTGGATCCCTGGGATAGGAAGATCCCCTGGAGAAAGGAATGGCTAGCCACTCCAGTATTCTTGCCTGGAGAACCCCATGAGGTTACAGAGGAGCCTGGTGGGCTACAGTCCACAGGATTGCAAAGAGTCAGAAGTGACTGAACACACATTAATCAGAGTGCAGCATCTTCCACATACAGTTGAGTTTCTTAGGCAATAAGCTACTACTAGTATTAAACAAGGTAGTTCTGGCTATGAAGAAATCAGCCCTTGAAGTACGATCTGGAACACCTTGCTGTGGGGAGCGTAGGAGCTACCTGATAAATAAAGACACACAGAGCATGGGAAGGCAGAAAAGCACAAAGAAAGCAAGGTGAGTGACTTGGTAACTTCCTCTTGGCCCAGAAAAAGTTTTTTTGATATCTTTCTTCCTGTCCTCCATTGACTAGGTAGAAACAGAGGATGGTAGTGTTGAATAGACATATAAACAGGTTGAGTTCGAGGCTTCTCTGTAGGCAATAGTTCAGACTTTTCACCAATTAAGGGGTAGCTAATGCCACACAGAGTCGGACATGACTGAAGCTACTTAGCAGCAGCAATGCCATTGGGATATTTTGCAATAGAGAAACTCAGAGGCTCAGTTCAGTTCAGTTGCTCAGTCATGACCGACTCTTTGAGACCCCATGAACCATAGCATGCCAGGTCTCCCTGTCCATCACCAACTCCTGGAGTTTACCCAAACTCATGTCCATTGAGTCGGTGATGCCATCCAACCATCTCATCCTCTGTCGTCCCCTTCTCCTCCTGCCTTCAATCTTTCCCAACATCAGGGTCTTTTCAAATGAGTCAACTCACCAGGTGGCCAAGGTATTGGAATTTCAGCTTCAGCATCAGTCCTTCCATTGAACACCTGGGACTCATCTTTAAGTTATAACAGTTGGGAAAGTTGAGATTGGCCTTCCTTATCAATGCTGTGGGAGGTAAGGTAAGCAGGTTTATATGTACTTAACTCTTTGTTGGGGTCACAGTCCAGATGGTAGGAAGATTAAAGGGATTTAAGAACTGTGTGACACTTCTGGATATAAACCCACTAAAAATCTAGTTGAATAAATGAATAAGATAAAATAGAATGGTAGTTTTACATATGACAAAAAATATAGTCTACTTATGAATTTTAGCATACTTATCTGATATCTGGCAATCTTTAAAGCCATGAGATTTCCCATAAGCATTAACAAAGGAATGTCTTATTATTGAAAAAGCCATTCAGTCTCTTTCCATTTGCAAGTTTACCACAACCTTGATGACTTCCTTTGGGAGAATCACCTTGAACAGTGGTTACCAAACATTTGTAGAGTTTGAGATTGCTGAGACAACAGATTGCTGGGCCCACAGATTGCTGGGCCCTACTTCAGATTCAGTAGATTTCCTACTTTATTTAATGAATTATAATATGTTGTAAACATCATTTTTTTTTTTTTTTGATGCTCAAATTGTCTCCCATTTGGTAATGGAGAGTCACTTCATGCTGAAGTCTCTGTCCATTTACTATGTACCTATCATTCCTTGTACAATTTTGCTTTCTGATCTAAGATAGTCTAGGCTCAACTTGGATTTTCCCTGCCCCAGTCTTGGGATTAGCCATTTCCTAAAGGAGCCATATTCCTTTTAGTGGAAAATTGTTTTTAGAAGTCAGAATCTGGGCATTGGTGTGCTTATTCCTAATGGGGTATAACTACTTCCAGGCCCTATAAGTGGCTGGAGCTAGAGAATATCTGTGTGATATATATCACAAATGTGCAGTATATACATTTTTGTATTTAACACACTTGCATCTATGCTTACTTCTATATTATTTACATACAAAATAAGTTTATTAAATATATGTTGAAATATATGATGAAAAGTATATCAAAATATATGAAAAGCCATGAGTTTATACTGACACATACATCCAATTCCAATTCAACACTACAGTTTGTTGTTCAGTTGGTCAGTTGTGTCCAACTCTTTGCATCCCCATGGACGGCAGCATGCCAGGCTGCCCTGTCCTTCACTACCTCCCAGAGTTTTCTCAAACTCATGTCCATTAAGTCAGTGGTGCCATCCAACCATCTCATTCTCTGTCACCCCCTTCTCATGCCTTCAATCTTTCCCAGCATCAGAGTCTTTTAAAATGAGTTGACTCTTTGCATCAGGAGGCAAAAGTATTGGGACTTCAGCTTTAGCATCAATCCTTCCAATGAATATTCAGGGTTGATTTTCTATAGTATTGACTGGTTTGATCTCCTTGCTGTTCAAGGGACTCCCAAGAGTCTTCTCTAGCACCATAATTGCAAAGCATCAGCACTTTGGCGCCCAGACTTTTTGTGGTCTAATTCTCACATCCATACATGACTTTTATTAAGGCACAATGGAAATTATTTCATTCAAGCACTAGAAATAAAAAGTAATATTTGTCTTTGTTATAATATGTCTTCAAAATATTTGTTTTTGTTGTATCACAGCAAGTCACAAGTTTTCAGCTTTTGGACGAGAAGTTCATTGCTGCATTTGTGCATTTGTCTGACTGCCACTTTCCCTGGAGGATATTGCTCCCTTCAGAATTGACTGCATGTCGCTTTGTTTCTTTCTCCATGTTGCTGATTACTTGTTTTGAAATTCTCATGGAATTAAGTTTTCTTCCTTTGGATTGTTATAACTCTCTTCTCCAAGAGTAAGGAAATGGGCCCTGATTATTCTTAAACATTAACCTGTTTGATGATCCTCTGTGTAACTAACTTTGATCTTCACCCCCACTTCCACCCAATAGCTTCCCTTGTGATTCCGAGGGTAAAAGCCTCTTCCTGCAGTGCAGGAGACCTGGGTTCATTCCCTGGGTCAGGAAGATCCCCTGAAGGAGGAAATAGCAAGCCACTCCAGTATTCTTGCCTGAAAAATGCCATGGACAGAAAAAGCCTGGTGTACACTATAGTCCATGGGGTCACAACAAGTTGAAAATGACTGAGCAACTTAACTTCCCACCTCCACCCATGTGTGGACACCCTTTCCTTCTTGCTTGTGGTCTGATTCCCTATTCTAGGCTGCCATTCCATGTGGACACCCTTCTCACCAACCATGACTCTGAGCTCCCATATCAATCAGCTCACCATGAAGATGTCTTTCTGACCCGTCCTGGTCTCTGAAGCACTGTCCTCCTCTGTTCTGACTTTGATTTCCCACATGGAACTGTCTATCACCTGGACACCTTCTTCACACCTGCTTCTGATATCTCATGCCATGCTCCTCTCCCCATCGTGTGGGTGGCTTATTCACCCTGCTTAGCAGTTAACATCTCATGGCAGGTTTTCCCCATCCTTTGCCCTCCCCCATTGTGAATCACCTCCTTATCTTGTTAAATTCTGATATGTGCTCTGGGCTACTGATACTCTATATCCCCATCACAGATACCTACCTCAACTGTGATTTTATGGTTGAAATTTTCATGAAGGAAAGGCATCAGATAGGTTGTTTAAAATGTGAAGAAACAGAGATTCAGAAATTTATGCAGCTTGTCCCTGTTCACAGACCAAATTGAGACAAAGTCAGTATAAGTCCAGGTCTCCCTGAGTGTCAGCTATTTGAGAGCAGGAACCCAGCTTCTCTTGTCCACTGCTTTGTCTCCAGCACCTAGAGTGAAGTCTCCATGAATACAATGAATGAATGAGTGAATCATCCCCTGTGTAGTTCTTTTCCATTCCTTCTTTGTCATCTTAGTATACGTGTGCATAGAAGAGAAGCGAAAAGCAAAGGAGAAAAGGAAAGATATAAACATCTGAATGCAGAGTTCCAAAGAATAGCAAGAAGAGATAAGAAAGCCTTCTTCAGCGATCAATGCAAAGAAATAGAGGAAAACAACAGAATGGGAAAGACTAGGGATCTCTTCAAGAAAATCAGAGATACCAAAGGAACATTTCATGCAAAGATGGGCTCGATAAAGGACAGAAGTGGTATGGACCTAACAGAAGCAGAAGATATTAAGAAGAGGTGGCAAGAATACACAGAAAAACTGTACAAAAAAGATCATCATGACCCAGATAATCATGATGGTGTGATCACTGACCTAGAGCCAGACATCCTGGAATGTGAAGTCAAGTGGGCCTTAGAAAGCATCACTATGAACAAAGCTAGTGGAGGTGATGGAATTCCAGTTAAGCTATTCCAAATCCTGAAAGATGATGCTGTGAAAGTGCTGCACTCAATATGCCAGCAAATTTGGAAAACTCAGCAGTGGCCACAAGATTGGAAAAGGTCAGTTTTCATCCCAATCCCAAAGAAAGGCAATGCCAAAGAATGCTCAAACTACCGCACAATTGCACTCATCTCACACGCTAGTAAAGTAATGCTCAAAATTCTCCAAGCCAGGCTTCAGCAATATGTGAACCATGAACTTCCTGATGTTCAAGCTGGTTTTAGAAAAGGCAGAGGAACCAGAGATCAAATTGCAAACATCCACTGGATCGTGGAAAAAGCAAGAGAGTTTCAGAAAAACATCTATTTCTGCTTTATTGACTATGCGAAAGCCTTTGACTGTGTAGATCACAATAAACTCTGGAAAATTCTGAAAGAGATGGGAATACCAGACCACCTGATCTGCCTCTTGAGAAATCTGTATGCAGGTCAGGAAGTAACAGTTAGAACTGGTCATGGAACAACAGACTGGTTCCAAATAGGGAAAGGAGTACGTCAAGGCTGTATATTGTCACCATGTTTATTTAACTTATATGCAGAGTATATCATGAGAAACGCTGGACTGGAAGAAACACAAGTTGGAATCAAGATTGCTGGGAGAAATATCAATAATCAGATATGCAGATGGCACCACCCTTATGGCAGAAAATGAAGAGGAACTAAAAAGCCTCTTGATGAAAATGAAAGTGGAGAGTGAAAAGGTTAGCTTAAAGCTCAACATTCAGAAAACTAAGATCATGGCATCTGGTCCCATCACTACATGGGAAATAAATCGGGAAACAGTGGAAACAGTGTCAGACTTTATTTTTCTGGGCTCCAAAATCACTGCAGATGGTGACTGCAGCCATGAAATTAAGAGACGCTTACTCCTTGGAAGGAAAGTTATGACCAACATAGATAGCATATTCAAAAGCAGAAACATTACTTTGCCAACAAAGTTTCGCCTAGTCAGGGCTATGGTCTTTCCTGTGGTCATGTATGGATGTGAGAGCTGGACTGTCAAGAAGGCTGAGCGCTGAAGAATTGATGCTTTTGAAGTGTGGTATTAGATAAGACTCTTGAGAGTCCCTTGGACTGCAAGAAGATCCAACCAGTCCATTCTGAAGGAGATCAGCCCTGGGATTTCTTTGGAAGGAATGATGCTAAAGCTGAAACTCCAGTACTTTGGCCACCTCATGTGAAGAGTAGACTCATTGGAGAAGACTCTGATGCTGGGAGGGATTGGGGGCAAGAGGAGAAGGGGCAGACAGAGGATGAGATGGCTGGATGGCATCACTGACTCAATGGATGTGAGTCTGAGTGACCTCCAGGAGTTGGTGATGGACAGGGAGGCCTGGTGTGCTGCGATTCATGGGGTCGCAAAGAGTCAGACACGACTGAGCGACTGATCTGATCTAATCTGATGTTAATATTGGTCTATAACCAATAGAAATTCATGCTCTTATATAAATGTCAACATCTAAATTTCTGTGCCTAGGGATTTCTTCCATTCCCTGAATTTCTAGAGTGCCTAGGGTGATATCTGGCCTATAGATGAAGATGGAGACACTAAAAAGGTATGGCTAATGTAAGATTCCCAGGAGTCTAGCACTTCTACCATGTGTGGAACAGAAAATGTCTTGAGTGCCACCAAAGCTGGTTTTCAGTCACCCCTTCAAAATACCTGGAACTCTACATGAGATCAATGCCCTTAGCTGCATGGCAAAGACTTGCCCAAGACCAGCGCCTACAGTCACACTGCTCAACTAAGACCATTCTGCAGATGTTCATGTGGGGCAGGGCTTCCAAAGCACACTCCTAAGAATGCTACCTCTGAAAGGTTCTTCTCAGGAAGAGGATTCTGTGGTCAAATAGTGCTGGGATCTTGATAATTCACAAGGTGTGTGAGCATAGGAAAGGCTCTGAAAAACCCTAGAATGGAAGAAAGCTGTTAACTTTGTGTAACCCAGTGTCACCCAGATGTCCTTAACCACAGAGCTCCTGTTCAGAGTAGTACCTGCCCAAGTCTCATTTCTTCACTTATGCAATGGGAAAAAGTATCTATTCCATGGGATTGTTGTACATATTTTTAAATGAAATAAAATATGTTAAGTGCCTAACACCTTTGTTGGTATTTTTTTTCTTAGGTTTCTTATATATTGAAAATGATTCCCTTTATTATTGAAGAGATAATAGATATATTTATTATTATAATACTTGAAAAAATAATAAAAATACAAGATGAAAACATAAAAGGGATGAAAAATGAAAAATGTTTTCATCACATCTCTCAGATTCCCAAGAAGATTTTTTTAAATTGGAAGATAATTGCTTTACAATGTTGTAGTTGTCTCAGCAGCTCAGTTCAGTTCAGTTGCTCATTTGTGTCTGACTCTTTGAGACCCCATGAATCACAGCACGCCAGGCCTCCCTGTCCATCACCAACTCCCAGAGGTCACTCAGACTCATGTCCATCGAGCGAGTCAGTGATGCCATCCAGCCATCTCATCCTCTGTCGTCCCCTTCTCCTCCTGCCCCCAATCCCTCCCAGCATCAGACTCTTTCCCAGTGAGTCAACTCTTCACATGAGGTGGCCAAAGTACTAGAGTTTCAGCTTTAGCATCATTCCTTCCAAAGAACATCCAGGGCTGATTTCCTGTAGAATGGACTGGTTGAATCTCCTTGCAGTCCAAGGGACTCTCAAGAGTCTTCTCCAACACCACAGTTCAAAAGCATCAATTCTTCGGCGCTCAGCTTTCTTCACAGTCCAGCTCTCACATCCATACATGACCACTGGAAAAACCATAGCCTTGACTAGACGGACCTTTGTTGGTAATGTCTCTGCTTTTCCATATGCTATCTATGTTGGTCATAACTTTCCTTCCAAGGAATAAGTGTCTTTTAACTTCATGGTTGCAATCACCATCTGCAGTGATTTTGGAGCCCAGAAAAATAAAGTCTGACACTGTTCCCACTGTTTCCCCATCTATTTCCCATGAAGTGATGGAACTGGATGCCATGATCTTAGTTTGCTGAATCTTGAGCTTTAGGCCAACTTTTTCACTCTCCTCTTTCACTTTCATCTTTAGTTACTCTTCACTTTCTGCCATAAGGGTGGTGTCATCTGCGTATCTGAGGTTATTGATATTTCTCCCAGCAATCTTGATTCCAGCTTGTGCTTCTTCCAGCGCAGCGTTTCTCATGATGTACTCTGCATACAAGTTAAATAAGCAGGGTGACAATAGACAGCCTTGATGTATTCCTTTTCCTATTTGGAACCAGTCTGTTGTTCCATGTCCATTTCTAACAGTTGCTTCCTGACCTGCATACAGATTTCTCAAGAGGCAGGTCAGGTGGTCTTGTATTCCCATCTCTTTCAGCAATACATCAATACAAATCAGTCATAATTTTATTTTGTTGTTGTTTAGTTGCTGAGTTGTGCCCTACTCTGTGACTCCAGGGACTGCAGCATGCCAGGCCTCTCTGTCCCTTTAAAATAAAAATATAAATTATATCTATATATACATATATAGATATAGATATATACTCTCCCTATTAAGCCTCCCTCTGAGCCTCCATTCCACACCTCTAGGTCATCACAGTGTGCCAGACTGGGCTCCCTGTGTTATATTAGCTTTCTGCTAGTATATCTTCATGAATATATGATAGTGTATAGTATGTCAATGCTACAAGATTGCCTGGAGAAATATCAATAACCTCAGGTATGCAGATGACACCACCCTTATGGCAGAAAGTGAAGAATTACTAAAGAGTGTCTTGATGAAAGTGAAAGAGGAGAGTGAAAAAGCTGACTTAAAACTCAACATTCAAGAAACTAAGATCATGGCATCTGGTCCCATCACTTGATGGCAAATAGATGGGGAAACAGTGTAAACAGTGTCAGACTTTATTTTTTGGGCTCCAAAATCACTGCAGATGATGACTGCAGCCATGAAATTAAAAGATGCTTGTTCCTTGGAAGAAAAACTATCACCAGCCTAGACAGCATATTAAAAAGCAGAGACATTACTTTGCCAACAAAGGTCCATCTAGTCATAGTTATGGTTTTTCTGGTAGTCATGTATGGATGTGAGAGTTGGACTATAAAGAAAGATGAACGCCAAAGAATTGATGCTTTTGAACTGTGGTGTTGGAGAAGACTCTTGAGTGTCCCTTGGACTGTAAAGAGATCAAACCAGTCAGTTCTCAAGGAAATAAGTCCCAAATATCATTAGAAGGACTGATGCTGAAGCTGAAACTCCAATACTTTTGTGACCTGATGTGAAGAACTGACTCACTTGAAAAGACCCTGATGCTGGGAAAGGTTGAAGGTGCGAGGAGAAGGGGATGTCAAAGGATGAGATGGTTGGATGACATCACCAACTTGATGGACATGAGTTTGAGCAAGCTCTGGGAGTTGGTGATGGACAAGGAAGCCTGGCGTGCTGTAGTCCATGGAGTCTCAAAGAGTCGGACACAACTGAGTGACTGAAATGAACTCTGTCAATGCTACCTTCTTGTCTAACCCTCTCCTTCCTCCACTGTGTCCACCAGTGTCCTCCATGTCTGCACCTTCATTTCTTTTCTGTAAGTAGATCTATCAGTACTATTTTTCTTGGTTCCATGAAGTGAAAGTGAAAGTGTTAGTTACTCAGTGGCGTCTGACTCTATGAGGCCCGTGGACTGTAGCCCACCAGGCTCCTCTGTCCATGGAATTCTACAGGCAAGAATACTGGAGTGGATAGCCATTTCCTTCTCCAGGGGATCATCCGAACCCAATGACTGAACCTGGGTCTCCTGCATTGAAGGTGGACTCTTTACCATCTGACCCACCAGGGAAGCCCATTATATATATTAATATATAATATTTGTTTTTCTCTCTCTGACTTACTTTGTTTAACAGACTCTACACTCCTCCACCTCATTACAACTGACTCAAATTCAATCCTTTTATGGCTGAGTAATATTCCATTGTATATATGTACCACAACTTCTTTATCCATTCATCTGTCAGTGGACATCTAAGTTGATTCCATGTCCTGGCTTTTATAAATATTAAATATGATTAACATTTATTATTATCACACTGATGTTATAAAAGAAAAATAGTACTAATAAGTATGTTTCAGTGTATGGAATCTCAAGTAAAATGAAGCTGATGCCCACTTTTCCTGATATCTCTGTGGTAAAGTCAGGCACTGTGAGGAGGGACCAGGAGGACTTGGTTACTAATAATGAGATCTGAATTACAGCCCCTACTCAGCTACCAACAAATTTTGAACTAGAAAGAATTATTCTTAATGGAGAATATACTCACTACATAGGATGAGGAAGTTGGGCCAGTGAAGAGCTAATGCCACTTTTATGAGTCAATAACTGTAAAATACTAGTCATAGGATAAAAACAAATCACTCAATCTTCCTGGATCTGACTTTCTTAAAACAGAGAGGCTTAAAAATATGAATACTATTTTTGCTATATTTTGTGAATATTTTACGTATTTCAGAGGATAGGGTCTTGAACTGGGGAGCACAGGGAGTTAAAATGTGATTATGATCCAAGAGTACATAGCTCAGTTTGATACCCTCAACAAAAAGGTAAATGGCAAAGAAGCCAGTGAGCAAAAATTTGGGAGTACTTTCTATGTATCTGGCATTGTGCTAGCAACTGAAGATATAACTCACAGCCTTTTTCAGCTGCTGCTGCTGCTAAGCTGCTTCAGTCGTGTCTGACTCTGTGTGACCCCATAGACAGCAGCCCACCAGGCTCCCCTGTCCCTGGGATTCTCAAGGTAAGAACACTGGAGTGGGTTGCCATTTTCTTCCCTAGTGCATGAAAATGAAAAGTGAAAGTGAAGTCACTCAGTTGTGTCCGACTCTTCACAACCCCATGGACAGCAGCCTACCAGGCCCTTCCGTCCATGGGATTTTCCAGGAAAGAGTACTGGAACAGGTTGCCATTGGCTTCTCTGGACAGCTCTTCTCTAAAGGGAGTCAAAATAATCATTAAGTGAAAGGAATGTCTCTAATGACTCTTGATTAATGGCAAAAAGAACAGACACAGGTAGGCACCCTTTCTACTTTGTATTTGTGTTCGTACCACATAGAAATTATAAATAAAAAAATAAACATAATTGAAATAAATAGCAGACTTTCATTCTTGAAGGGAAATTCCAGGTGGCAGAAACAGAGAGCAAAGTCAGTACCATAATGATGAGGCACTGCATTATCTTTAGAGACTGAGGGTGGTCATTCAATGTACACATGGGCACTTGAAGCATGTCTTCCATCCTGTGTCAAGAGGAAAAGCTGGACCTGAGCCACAGGGATTATCCTAAAGCCTTAAAAAGTTGCCTCGACCATTCAGATCAGATCAGATCAGATCAGTCGCTCAGTCGTGTCCGACTCTTTGCGACCCCATGAACCGCAGCACGCCAGGCCTCCCTGTCCATCACCAGCTCCCGGAGGTCACTCAGACTCGCATCCATCGAGTCAGTGATGCCATCCAGCCATCTCATCCTCTGTCGTCCCCTTCTCCTCCTGCCCTCAACCCCTCCCAGCATCAGAGTCTTCTCCAATGAGTCAACTCTTTGCATGAGGTGGCCAAAATACTGGAGTTTCAGCTTTAGCATCATTCCTTCCAAAGAAATTCCAGGATTGATCTCCTTCAGAATGGACTGGTTGGATCTTCTTGCAGTCCAAGGGACTCTCAAGAGTCTTCTCCAACACCACAGTTCAAAAGCATCAATTCTTCGGCACTCAGCCTTCTTCACAGTCCAGCTCTCACATCCATATTCGACCATTAGAAGGTCATAAAAGTTCTTTTCACTATTCTAGAGAAGCACTGAAAAACAGTATCATCTGTTCTGGGACATGAGTAGGAAAAGAAAAGTCACCACATGTAAATGAAACCCCAGGCTTTAGAACCTGAATTTATCCTACCAGTGTCAGTTCAGTTTAGTTTGGTCACTCAGTCCTGTCTGACTCTTTTAGACCCCATGGACTACAGCTTCCTAAGACATTAGGCTTCCCTGTCCATCACCAACTCCTGGAGTTTACTCAGATTCATGTCCATTGAGTCGGTGATGCCATCCAACCATCTCATACTGTTGGCCACTTCTCCTACCTTCGATCTTTCCCAGCATCAGGGTCTTTTCAAATGAGTCAGTTCTTCACATCAGGTTGCCAAAGTATCAGAGTTTCAGCTTCAGCATGAGTCCTTCCAATGAATATTCAGGACTGATTTCCTTTATGATGGACTGGTTGGATCTCCTTGCAGTCTAAGGGACACTCAAGAGTCTTCTCCAGCACCACAGTTCAAAAGCATCAATTCTTCAGTGCTCAGCTTTCTTTATAGTCCAACTCTCACATCCATACATGACTACTGGGAAAATCATAGCTTTGACTGGACAGAACTTTGTTGGCAAAGTAATGTCTCTGCCTTTTAATATGCTGCCTAGTTGGGTCATAGCTTTTCTTTCAAGCAACAAGTGTCTTTTAATTTCATGGCTGAAGTCACCATCTGCAATGATTTTGGAGCCCAAGAAAATAAAGTCTCTCACTGTCTCCATTGTTTCCCCATCTATTTCCCATGAAGTGATGGGACCAGATGCCATGATCTTCGTTTTCTGAATGTTGAGCTTTAAGCCAACCTTTTCACTCTCCACTTTCACTTTCATCAAGAGGCTTTTGAGTTCCTCTTCACTTTCTGCCATAAGGGTGGTATCATCTGCATATCTGAGGTTATTGATATTTCTCCCGGAAATCTTGATTCCAGCTTGTGTTTCTTCCAGTCCAGCGTTTCTCATGATGTACTCTGCATATAAGTTAAATAAGCAGGATGAAAATATACAGCCTTGACGTACTCCTTTTCCTATTTGGAACCAGTCTGTTGTTCCATGACCAGTTCTAACTGTTGCTTCCTGACCTGCATACAGATTTCTCAAGAGGCAGATCAGGTGGTCTGGTATTCCCATCTCTTTCAGAATTTTCCAGAGTTTATTGTGATCTACACAGTCAAAGGCTTTGGCATAGTCAATAAAGAAGAAATAGATGTTTTTCTGGAACTCTCTTGCTTTTTTGATGGTATATATTAAAAAGCAGGACAGAGTGAAATTAAGGATTCTAATTTTAGAAGGAAAAATGAAAAGAGTAAGTTCTAAGAAAGTAAGTTTGGCAGTAATAAAAGGAAGACCAATTAATGGAAATCAAAGTAACAAGAGGAGAGATCAACAAAACCAAAAGATTAATTTTTAAAAAGAAATAATTTAAATAGATACATTTCCTGGGAGACTTATTAGGACCCCCCCCCCCAAAAAAAAAGAACATAATTAGGCAATATATACAAAAATAAGATGTCTCAGACGGTAAAGAATCTGCCTGCTGTGCAGGCGACTCTGGCTCCACCTCCTAGTGGGGAAGATCCCCTGGAGAAGGGAATGGCTACCTACTCCATTAATTTTGCCTGGAGAACCCCATGGACAGAGAAGCCCAGCGGGCTACAGTCCATGGGGATCACAAAGAGTCAGACACGACTCAGCAACTAACACTTTCACTTTGTTTTGCTTTCATACAAAAATAAAAGGGTCACGACTCTTTAAGCAAACTCCCACTCCTCTGGGAAGCCAAGGAGATACGCCCACCCAGATCCTGCAATACCCCTTCTAACCACTGTGCGCCTCTTCTGCATCCGGGTCCTTAGAAGCCCTGACCAGCCTGTGAGACTGTGCCTCCCTTTCCCAACTGCTGAGGTCCAGCCCCGGCTGATCCAGGGAATTTGAAGGGGAAACGGCTTTGGCAAGTTCACTGGATACAATAGCTTTATTTAAATATTAACTAGAGGCCGCAGGCGCCCTCTCAAATAGTGGAAGGTGCCCCACCTTAGGCACCTTCTCGAGTGGGTCTTAGAAGCCCAGGCCAATAAATGGTCGCAGAGGACCTCTGTGCTCCAGAAGGAGACTCAGCCAGAATGTTAAAGAAAGAATGACATGGGGAGACCAAGCTTCAGTGAGCAAGGCCCATAGCTTTATTTTCAACAGGAGCTTTTATACCATAAGTTGCACATAGAGGATAATAGGGGATGTGAAATCATGCCAAGTCAGCAGTCTTTGATCCTTATCAAAACCAGGATTTCTTTTCTGCAAATTTATCGTATACAAATGGTTTAGGTGATTTACATCATCATTAGGTGATTTACATCAATAGGCCAGAAGGCCTATTAACATTTTATGACTCTTGACAAAGGTTTGTCAATCCATAAGACTTATTTTCTCTAAGAGTAATTATTTTAAGGTTTGGCGCCATCCTCCGAAGGTGTTAGATAAAGTTGCATTCCTATAGGGCAAAGGTGCAGTGGGTTTACAACAAAGGAAAGAATTTATTACCTTAAGGGTCTAAAGTTGCTAACACCAAGGCCAGTACTTATTTTTTCTACATACCAACTATATCAATACACTTCCAAGGATACAATACAGGGGATGTGGAAACTTGGCAGCAAGCATTGGCTCATCAATGAAATCTTTTACTAGTTTTATTCTGACAGTTTCTAACTCTCTGAGAGGCTCTAAGCTATTTGAATATCTTAAGCTTCCCATGCCTCTCGCAGCTGGGAGACTGTAAACAATCGTATGCATAGCTGTAGGAGTCCAGGTAAACTTGTCAGGCGAGTTAGAGAGCTATCTGAGGAGTTTGGATTTAAACACTTCTAATGCCCAGGAACTTTATTAACTGGAGCTGTAAGTTAACTCCTTTTCAGACAGAGCGAGATGGTGGTGGGGGACAGCCCTCGTAAAGTCAAAGGTGAGAGCACAAAACAGTAAAGTAGGCAGACTCTGGTTTTGGGGGGTAGATGCTCGAGAATATCCAGGGGGATTTCTGAGGTTAGATACCACCTTTGTGTATGCCGAGCCTCCTTCCTCATGACCTTTTCCATGGGCAGAGTTCCTCACGCTGGCTCCCAGCACCCACCATCCTCTCTTGGGTCAACCTTCGCTGACTGTGAGGGGAGGCTGTCCACAGTGTGGTGTGAGAAGAGCTTGTGGGTGTGGGCTGCGCTGTCTGTCTGTGTGAGCACAAAGCCCCCTGAGGGTCGGTTAGGACGGACATGGGGCGAGGAGCTGCCCATTGCTGGCCTTCTGAGGTAGGGCTCCAAGGAACCCACAGTTTCTAAATTCCAGACCTGGATTTTCAGGTCTTTGTGAAGGTATGTTTATTATGGCATTAGAGTAGACTTTTCTGTTTTCTTATACATAAATGGTACGTAGATCTTCATCGTATTTCATCCCAGATCGTGCATGTGGTTGTGTTGCTGCTGAAAATACAAATTAGCACCACCCATGTGGCAAGGTGGTAAAAACTGTCAAGATGTGAATGTGTACTCTTTGGCTCAGAAATTTCATTTCTGGAAATTTATTCTAGAGATGAATTTGTACAGTGGCAAAATAAAATGTGCATAATGCAACTTTGAAGCAACAACTGAAAACAATGCTAGTGTTGTTCATAAGAAGTTAAGTAAATTAGGGTACAGTCACATAATGGAATATAATGCGATTGTAAAGGAAGATGCAGAAGTTCCCTGTGAACTCCAGTGTAAAGATTTTTGACATTCGTAAAATGTAAGAGCAAGCTACAGAAATGCCTGGAGAATCACATGGAGGGAGGAGCCTGGTAGGCTACAGTCCACTGGGTTGCAAAGAGTCAGGCACAACTGAGCGACTTCACTCACTCACTCACTCAAGCTACAGAAAACAGGAGAAAATAAGACTGTAGATTCATATTTTCTTATCCTTGTGAAAAGAAGATTGGAAAAATGAATATAAATTATTACTTGTGTATATTTGTGAATGAAAACAAGTGTTATTTTTATATTTCAACTCTGTATATCAGTTCAGTTCACTTCAGTCACTCAGTCGTGTCTGACTCTTTGTGACCCTATGAATCACAGCACGCCAGGCCTCCCTGTCCATCACCAACTCCCGGAGTTCACTCAGACTCACGTCCATAGAGTCAGTGATGCCATCCAGCCATCTCATCCTCTGTCGTTCCCTTCTCCTCCTGCCCCCAATCCCTCCCAGCATCAGACTCTTTCCCAGTGAGTCAACTCTTCACATGAGGTGGCCAAAGTACTGGAGTTTTAGCTTTAGTATCATTCCTTCCAAAGAAATCCCAGGGCTGATCTCCTTCAGAATGGACTGATTGGATCTCCTTGCAGTCCAAGGGACTCTCAAGAGTCTTCTCCAACACCACACTTCAAAAGCATCAATTCTTTGGTGCTAAGCCTTCTTCACAGTCCAACTCTCACATCCATACATGACCACAGGAAAAACCATAGCCTTGACTAGACGGACCTTTGTTGGCAAAGTAATGTCTCTGCTTTTGAATATGCTATCTAGGTTGGTCATAACTTTCCTTCCAAGGGGTAAGCGTCTTTTAATTTCATGGCTGCAGTAATATTACCTATTAAAATATATATTAAAGTAAGACAGTGATTAAAAACAAACAAACCAACCAGTAACTTATGAGGAAACTCATAAGTAAATACCATGAAGAATCTTAGCTACTATAAAACTTTGGTCAAATGGCAACTTTCTTGAAATAATGTAAGTGACCAGAATTTACTCCAAAAGGAAGGGAAAAAACCTAAATAGAACAGTTACCATTAAAATAGTTATTGGTATTTTTTTTTTCAAAAGCTACACGCATGCTACACACTGACTTAGATATAACAATAGTATAAAATGTGATGGGGAAGATAATTTCTGAATAGTGTTATTTCTAGGTAGGGGGTTAAAAGAATATCAATAGATAGAAATTCAGAGGGTTTCATCTCTTTCTGTAAAGTTTCATTGGTCATTAAAAAAAAATCTATAGAAAATATGTGAGAAAGTTACTGTCCTTAAACCTGAATGTGGGTAATTAGTGATGTTTTATTATTTTCTGTACTTTGTGTATTTGAAGTATTTCATAATTTAGAAAGATTTGCATATCTGTTGTTCACATAGAGAAGTTTGCCACACAACTGTTACATTTAAATCTCTCTTGCTAGATTGTAAGCTCTTTGAGATTGGGATCCATACTTTATTTTGAAAAAAACTATTTTTAGAGCAGTTTTTGGTTTACAGAAAAATTAAGCAGGAAGTACTGAGAATTCCCATTTACTGTCTCTCTCTCATCACTCCTCCTCTATAGTTTCCCTTATCATTAGTAGCTTACACTGTTGTGTTGTTTTTGTTACAACGGACAAGCCAATATTGATACATTATTATTAGTTAAAACACATAGTTTATAAAATGGCTAACTCTTTGTGTTGTACAGTTCTATGGATTTTGACAAAATGACATATTCACTAATATAGACTCATTCAAACTACTACTCATTCGGAGTAGTTCACTGGCTAAAAATGGACTGTTTCACCTATTCATCCTTCCCTCCCTTCCTTAAGCACTGATCTTTTTACTGTCTCCATAGTTTTGCCTTTTCCAGAATAACATATTTGGAATCATATAGTATGTAACCTTTTGAGACTAACTTCTTTCACTTAGCTAAATATATATAAGGTTCCTTCCTATCTTTTGTGGGCTACAGCTTCATAGCTTATTTCTTTTTATGACTGAATAATATAACATTGTATGGATATACTGCAGGCTTTTTTTTTTTTTTTTAATCTGTTCACCTACTGAAAGTCGTCTTGTTTGCTTCCAGTTTTTGATGATTGTATATACAGCTGTTATAAACATTCAGGTGCAGCTTTTTGTCTCGGGGCAAGTTTTCACTTATTTGAGTGAATGCCTAGGAGCAGCCTAAAGTTTGCAATATACATTTACGATTAATCTAAATTCACTTTCTAGTAACAATATATGGCCTCATGGGTAATGCCAGTACCTTAGAGCAGAGTATTTCCAGTTCCTCATCCTCATTCCTTATAACACTTTTTGTCATTCATTTTGTTTGTCCATGAGCTTTAATCACCTTATATATCATTACTATTATTATTTTAAACAAACTATTATCAGCTAGATCAATTAAAAATAAAAGTAACTGAAAGATTTTATTTTGCCTTCATTTATTCCTTCTCTAATGTTCTTCTTATGCAGATCTAAGCTTCTGAACTTTATCATTTCCTTCTTTCTGAATAAATTCCTTTAATATTTCTTGCAAGGTAGGTCTACTGATGACAAACTCTCTGAATGTTTCTTTGTCTTAAATTCTAGTTTACTTTTAAGTGTCTTTATTTCTACTTTACTTTTAAA
Source organism: Tragelaphus eurycerus (assembly GCA_935064755.1). Lineage (NCBI taxonomy): Eukaryota > Metazoa > Chordata > Mammalia > Artiodactyla > Bovidae > Tragelaphus > Tragelaphus eurycerus. The sequence goes on along the minus strand of CAKXYN010000187.1, from coordinate 1,968,256 downwards.
GGATAATTCCTTGGATACAGAATTCTTTGTTGGTTTTTGTTCAACACCAAATATTTCACTCTACTCTCTTTTGCTTATGTGATTTTCAAAGAAAACTTCAGTATATTCTTGTACTTGTTGCTCTATAGGTATTTTTCTCCCCTTTTAACTTCTTTAGAAATAATCTCTTCATCTTTGATTTTCTGCAGTTTGAATAGGAAATGCCTAAGTGTAGGGTTTTGTATTGTATTTAATATTTATCCTGGTTAGTGTCCTCTGAGATTTCTGGATGTGTAATTTGGTGTCTGTCATTTATTTTGGAACATTCTCAGACATAAAAACTTCAAATATTTTAAAATTTCTTTTACCTTTGCCTCTCCTGTTATTCCCATTATGTATACACTATACCTTTTGTCCCACATTTCTTGGGTATTATATTTTTCATTATTTTTCTCATTGCTGTTTAGTTTGGGAAGTTTCTACTGACATTCTTCAAGCTCATTGATTCTTGTCTAGTTTACTAATGAACCCAGAAAAGGCATTTTTCATTTGTTAGTTTAATTAATTAAAAAAAAATTTTTTTTGATGCTCTGGCTTTTTGTTGTTGTGCATGGGCTCTCTCTAGTTGCAGAGGCCGGGGGCTACTCTCTATTTGTGGTGTGTGATCTTCTCATTGTGGTAGCTTCATGTTTTGAAGAGCTCCAGGGCAAGCAGGCTCAGCAGTTGCAATGCATACACTTAGCAGTTGCAATGCATGGGCCCAGTTGTGGTGCACAGGTTTAGTTGCTGCGAGGAATGTGGAAACTTCCTGGACTAGGGATTGAACCTGTGTTCCCTGCACTGGCAGGTGGATTCTTAACCACTGGCCCACCAGGGAAATCTAGCATTTCTTTTGATTCTTGCTTAGAGTTTCCATCTCTCTACTTATATTACCTCCTTGTTTTTAAAAATTGTCCAGTTTTTTCCTTAATGCTCTTAGCATATTAATCATAATTATCTTAAATTCCTGATCTAATAATTCCAAAATCTCTGTCATCTATAAATCTAGTTCTGATGGTTGACTTGTCCCTTCAGGCTGTCTTTTGCCTTTCAGCATGCCCTTTAATGTATACTAGAAAGTCAGACATGCATGATATAGTAGGTAAAGGGAACTGAGGTGCAAGCCTTTAGTGTGAGGTTTTATGTTTGTCAGGCCAGGAGTTAGACTGTGTTCACTGTTTATGGTAGCTGTAGGTGTTCCTTGCCAGTCAATCTCCCCATCCCTACCACCCACCCTTTAGGCCACACTTTTCTGATTTTCTCACATTAAGGTTAGTTGTGTTTTCCTTGAACTTCATAAAAAGAACCATACAATGTTTGCTGTGTCTGAATACTTTAATTAACATGTCTATGTTGAGTGTATTGATTTTATTACTAAACAATCAGTATTCTATTGTATGAATATACCATAATTTGTTTATTCAGTCTCTGGTTGATGGACTGTTTGGGTGGTTTCCTTTTCTTTTGGCTACCATGAATAAAACTTCCAAGAGGCTTCCTTGGCGATCTGGTGGTTAGACTGTGCTTGCGCCGCAGGAAGCACAGGTTGATCCTCTGTCAGGCAACTAAAATCTCACAAGCCACGTGGTGTGGCCAAAAAAAAAAAAAAAAAGAAAGAAAAGTTAAGAAAACCCACAAAATTCCAAGATTGTGTTCCCTGGAAAACACATTCTGAATTGGTTTTTCTACATGAAGGTTTCAACAGGTGTTGTTGAGATCAGTACTCATGGGAAATGACAGGCAGGATTGGGTGAAAGGAGAAATTGAACACAGCTGAAACTGGACTGGCCCTTCAGAGTTGCCCTCTGTGTATCAGTTTTCTTGCTGCAGAAGAAATCACCACAATACCTAGTGGCTTAAAACAATCACAATCATTTATTATCTGTCAGAATTTAGAATTTGGAAGCAGCCTGCCTCTGTAGTTCTGGATTAGGACTTGACATAAAGTTGCCCTCAGATGGTGACTGGAGCCAGGGAAATGCGTCTTCACCCGTGTGTGGTGCCTGGGCTTTGTGTGCAGGTGCTCAGTTGTGTCCAACTCTTTGCGACCCCCTGGACTGTAGCCTGCCAGTCTTCTCTGTCCATAGGATTTTCCAGGCAAGAATACTGGAATGGGTTGCTATTTCCTTCTCCAGGGGCTTTTCCCAACCCAGGGAAGGAACCTGTGTCTCTTGTATTGGCAGGCTGATTCTTTACTGCTGTGCCACCTGGGAATCCCCGTGCCTGGGCTGGGAAGACTCAAAAAGTTGAAACAGCTGAAGCTCCTCCAGCTTCCCTGTCTCTGTGTAGTTTCCCGCTTGGTATCTCCATCATAGAGGCTTCAGAGTAGCCAGGCTTCTTACATGTCTCTTGTAGGCTCAAGGCTTACTAAAGTGTCTGTCCTGAGTGAGAGGGAGATAGGCAGAGGGCAAACCATTTTTATGGTCTGGCATGGAAGTCACACAGCACATTTCTCCCACTGTATTAGTCAGATCAGATCACATCAGTCCCTCAGTCGTGTCCGAATCATTGTGACCCCATGAAACGCAGCACGCCAGGCCTGTCTGTCCATCACCAACTCCCGGAGTTCACTCAGACTCAAGTTCATCGAGTTAGTGATGCCATCCAGCCATCTCATCCTCTGTCGTCCCCTTCTCCTCCTGCCCCCAATCCCTCCCAGCATCAGACTTTTTTCCAATGAGTCAACTCTTCACATGAGGTGGCCACAGTACTGGAGTTTCAGCTTTAGCATCATTCCTTCCAAAGAAATCCCAGGGCTGATCTCCTTCAGGATGGACTGGTTGGATCTCCTTGCAGTCCAAGGGACTCTCAAGAGTCTTCTCCAACACCACAGTTCAAAAGCATCAATTCTTCGGCGCTCAGCCTTCTTCACAGTCCAGCTCTCACATCCATACATGACCACAGGAAAGACCATAGCCTTGACTAGGCGAACCTTTGTTGGCAAAGTGATGTCTCTGCTTTTGAATATGCTATCTAGGTTGGCCATAACTTTCCTTCCAAGGAGTAAGCGTCTTTTAATTTCATGGCTGCAGTCACCATCTGCAGTGATTTTGGAGCCCAGAAAAATAAAGTCTGACACGGTTTCCACTGTTTCTCCATCTATTTCCTATGTAGTGATGGGACCAGATGCCATGATCTTCGTTTTCTGAATGTTGAGCTTTAAGCCAACATTTTCACTCTCCACTTTCACTTTCATCAAGAGGCTTTTGAGTTCCTCTTCACTTTCTGCCATAAGGGTGGTATCATCTGCATATCTGAGGTTATTGATATTTCTCCCGGAAATCTTGATTCCAGCTTGTGTTTCTTCCAGTCCAGCATTTCTCATGAACTACTCTGCATATAAGTTAAATAAACATGGTGACAATATACAGCCTTGACGTACTCCTTTTCCTATTTGGAACCAGTCTGTTGTTCCATGACCAGTTCTAACTGTTGCTTCCTGACCTGCATACAGATTTCTCAAGAGGCAGATCAGGTGGTCTGGTATTCCCATCTCTTGAAGAATTTTCCACAGTTTATTGTGATCTACACAGTCAAAGGCTTTGGCATAGTCAATAAAGCAGAAATAGATGTTTTTCTGGAACTCTCTTGCCTTTTCCATGATCCAGAGGATGTTGGCAATTTGATCTCTGGTTCCTCTGCCTTTTCTAAATCCAGCTTGAACATCAGGAAGTTCATGGTTCACATATTGCTGAAGCCTGGCTTGGAGAATTTTGAGCATTACTTTACTAGTGTGTGAGATGAGTGCAATTGTGTGGTAGTTTGAGCACTCTTTGGCATTGCCTTTCTTTGGGATTGGGATGAAAACTGACCTTTTCCAATCTTGTGGCCACTGCTGAGTTTTCCAAATTTGCTGGCATATTGAGTGCAGCACTTTCACAGCATCAGCTTTCAGGATTTGGAATAGCTCCACTGGAATTCCATCACCTCCACTAGCTTTGTTCCTAGTGATGCTTTCTAAGGCCCACTTGACTTCACATTCCAGGAGGTCTGGCTCTAGGTCAGTGATCACACCATCATGATTATCTGGGTCGTGAAGCTCTTTTTTGTACAGTTCTTCTGTGTATTCTTGCCACCTCTTCTTAATATCTTCTGCTTCCGTTAGGTCCATACCATTTCTGTCCTTTATTGAGCCCATTTTTGCATGAAATGTTCTTTTGGTATCTCTGATTTTCTTGAATAGATCCTTAGTCTTTCCCATTCTGTTGTTTTCCTCTATTTCTTTGCATTGATCGCTGAAGAAGGCTTTCTTATCTCTTCTTGCTATTCTTTGGAACTCTGCATTCAGATGTTTATATTTTTCCTTTTCTCCTTTGCTTTTCGCTTCTCTTCTTTTCACAGCTATTTGCAAGGCCTCCCCAGACAGTCATTTTGCTTTTTTGCATTTCTTTTCCATGGGGATGGTCTTTATCCCTGTCTCTTGTACAATGTCACCCCACACCTGAAGCCAGGGGCGGTGGCTGGGAGGACCAACTCCACTTCCACAGAGCCATGGCTGCATGGGCGCAGGAGGGCCTAGAGGAGCTATCCCACACTGAAGGTCAGGAAAGGTGGGCCTAGTCAAGGCAGATACAAAAGTCCACAGGATCCAAGGAGAGAACACAAACCTCTTCTCAATGGAGAAGTGTCATCACTACAAGAAGAGTGAGATGGAATATGTAGTACAGCTGTCTCTGAAAAATGCATTCTTTGAGGTACTGAGGCAGAGGAATGAATCTTTATTCCCTGGCATTGACTAGTCATGGCACATGTCACGAGACTTCTGTACAGGCTGACTCTCTTCAGTTGAGGGTAATTTCTAGAAAAGAATTCAGCTATTTTCTTAGTTGCCAACATCCCCCAAGGCAGAGGAGTGAGTGCTTTAGTCCTAAAGGTGGCATATGATTGATCGCATTTACTGCAGGTGCTAGAAACATTCAAGTCTCTTTGTGGACATATATTTCCATTTATTTTGCATGTACCTCTAGGCGTGGAATTTCTGGTAGGTGTGTCTTTAACTTCATGGCAGTACTAAACAGCTTTCCACAGTGGTTGCTTTATTTGAAATTCTCAGCAATTTGCTGAAGCTCCAGTTGTTTCACTTCCTTAACAGCATTTGACATTGTCTGTTTTGTAATTTTAGCTGTTCTAGTCAGATGTGAGATGATTTTTCATTGTGGTTTTAACTTGCATTTCTCTGATGACTAATATGCTGATCATTTTCATGTGCTTAGTACCCTCCTGTATATCTTCTTTTATGAAGTGTATATTCAAGCCTTTTGCCCATTAAAAAATGTGGGTTGTTTGTGTTCTTATTAATAATGTATACTCTTTACAATCCTAGTTTAAAGTTATAGAAACACTTCCTTTGTCAGAGAAGTACTGCAAACATTTCTCCCAGTCTGTGGTTTCCATTTTTATTTTCTTTAATGGTGTCTTTTGATGAGCAGTTTTTAGTTTTGATTAAGTATAGTTGATCAATATTTTTTCTTTATGTGTAGTGCATTTTGTGTCCTCTTAAAAAAAAAAAAAAAAAAACAACTTTGTCCCAAAATAGCAAAGGTATTCTCCTGTATTCTTAGAGAAGCTTTGTAGTTTTAGCTTTTGCTTTTGGATCTCTGGTACATCTTAAATTGAGTTTTGAGTGTGGTATATTATCCAGTTAGTCTAGCACTATTTGGTGAAACCGTTTTCCATTTCCCACTGAATTGCCTTGGAATCTTTTAGAAGAATAAACTGACTATATATATTCTATCTATTTCTAAGCTGTCTATTTTATTTCAGTGGTGTATCTGACTGTCTTTATGAAGTTCTCATAATGTTTTGATTGCCATGACTGTATCAGATCAGATCAGATCAGTCGCTCAGTCGTGTCCGACTCTTTGCGACCCCATGAACCGCAGCACGCCAGGCCTCCCTGTCCATCACCAGCTCCCGGAGGTCACCCAGACTCGCATCCATCGAGTCAGTGATGCCATCCAGCCATCTCATCCTTTGTCGTCCCCTTCTCCTCCTGCCCCCAATCCCTCCCAGCATCAGAGTCTTCTCCAATGAGTCAACTCTTCGCATGAGGTGGCCAAAATACTGGAGTTTCAGCTTTAGCATCATTCCTTCCAAAGAAATTCCAGGATTGATCTCCTTCAGAATGGACTGGTTGGATCTTCTTGCAGTCCAAGGGACTCTCAAGAGTCTTCTCCAACACCACAGTTCAAAAGCATCAATTCTTCGGCGCTCAGCCCTCTTCACAGTCCAGCTCTCACATCCATACATGACCACAGGAAAGACCATAGCCTTGACTAGGCGAACCTTTGTTGGTAAAGTAATGTCTCTGCTTTTGAATATGCTATCTAGGTTGGTCATAACTTCCAAGGAGCAAGCGTCTTTTAATTTCATGGCTGCAGTCACCATCTGCAGTGATTTTGGAGCCCAGAAAAACAAAGTCTGACACTGTTTCCACTGTTTCCCCGTCTATTTCCCATGCAGTGATGGGACCAGATGCCATGATCTTCATTTTCTGAATGTTGAGCTTTAAGCCAACCTTTTCACTCTCCACTTTCACTTTCATCAAGAGGCTTTTTAGCCCCTCTTCACTTTCTGCCATAAGAGTGGTGTCATCTGCATATCTGAGGTTATTGATATTTCTCCCATGACTGTATAGTAAGTCATAAAACTAGTAATGTCAATTATCCAACTCTCTTTTTTCCTTTAATTTTTATTGGAATGTAGTTGATTTACTCCAAAATCACTGCAGATGGTGATTACAGCCATGAAACTAAAAGACACTTACTCCTTGGAAAGAAAGTTATGACCAACCTAGATAGCATATTTAAAACCAGAGATCTTATTTTACCAACAAAGGTCCGTCTAGTCAAGGCTATGGTTTTTCCAGTAGTCATCTATGGATGTGAGAGTTGGACAGTGAAGAAAGCTGAGCACTGAAGAATTGATGCTTTTGAACTGTGGTGTTGGAAAAGACTCTTGAGTGTCCCTTAGACTGCAAGAAGATCCAACCAGTCCATCCTAAAGGAGATCAGTCCTGGGTGTTCACTGGAGGGACTGATGCCTAAGCTGAAACTCCAATACTTTGGCCACCTCACGCAGAGTTGACTCATTGGAAAAGACCCTAATGCTGGGAAGGATTGGGGGCAGGAGGAGAAGGGGACGACAGAGGATGACATGGCTGGATGGCATCACGGACTCAACGAACATGGGTTTGAATGAACTCCAGGAGTTGGTGATGGACAGGGAGGACTGGTGTGCTGCGATTCATGGGATTACAAAGATTCGGACACGACTGATTGATTGAAGTGAACTGAACTGAGTTGATTTACAATGTTGTATTAGTTTCAGGTGTACACCAAGTGAATCAGTTATTCATATACATATATCTAGTTGGAAAAAGTATTCTTTTATCATATTGGCCATTACAGAGTATTGAGTAGAGTTCAACTGTTTATTTTTGCTTTTCCAGGTTTTTACATTTTTGTAACATTAAAAAATTTTTATTTGGCTGCACTGGGTCTTAGTTGTTGTATGTTGGATCTAGTTCCATGACTAGGGATCAAACCTGGGCCTCCTGTATTAGGACTACACCGTCTTAACCACTGGACCACTAACGAAGTCCCTCCATGACATTTTCAGATCAGTTCATCAGTTTCTACAAAAGAGTTCTCATGTTTTTGGATTTTGGCTTTATCAATTTGGAGAAAATAGACCTTAAATTTGAGTCTTTCATAAGTACATGGTATATGTTTCTACTTATTTAGATCTTTTAAAATTTCTTTCAGTACTGAGATCTAACACACATTTTATTAAATTTCTTTCCAAAAATTTAATGATTTTTAAGCTAATTTAAATATAAATTATTTAATAATTTTATTTTCCAATTATGTGATGCTGGCATGTGGAAATAAATATAATTTTTAAAATTTATTTTATATTGTGAAATCTTGCTAAATTTACTTATTATTTCTAGTAATGTTTTTGAGACACCTTAGAATTTTCTATGTATTTGATGATGTCATCTGCAACAGATGATAGTTCTACTTTGTCATTTCTTTGTGATTTTTATTTCTTTTTCTTACCCATATCACTGGTTAGCATCTTCAGCACAATGTTAAATGAACGTGGTTATAGCAGTTATATTAAACTCTTTTCTGTCAGTCTCAGGGATGAAAGCATTCAGTATTTACACTATTAAGTATGATGTTAGTGGTAGGTTCTTTATAGATGGTTTATCAGTTTGAAGAAGTTCCCTTTTTGCTGAAAGTTTAAAAACAGGTGTTTTTTGCCCCCTTTATTGAAATGATTCTGAATTTATGATTATTGAAATGATTATGTGGGTTTCCCCTTCTATTCTATCACATGGTGAATTAAATAATTTATTTTCTATTGTTAAACTGACTTTGTACTCCTGGTATAAATCTCACTTTGTTATGATGTATTGTCAGTTTTATATACTGCTGGATTTGATTTTCTGCTATTTCAAAAAGATCTTTGCATAAATGTATAAATGAAGTTTATTGGTCAGTAACTTTCTTTCCTTATAATGTTTTTGTCAGGTTTTGGTATCAGGGTTATCCTGGTATTATAATATCATTTGGGAAGTTTCTCTTCCTTTCTCTATTTTCTAAGAGAGTTTATATAAGATTGGTATTTTTTCTCTAACTCAGCAGTAAAACTGTTTGGACTTGTAGTTGGTTGCTTTCAGGATATTCTTCTTATTTTTTAGCAGTTTGACTATCATGTGTCTAAGTGTGTTTTCCCCTTAACTCCTGGTATAAATCTGGTATAAATTTTACTTGTGCTTTACTGAACTTCTTGGGCCAAGTTTGAAAAGTTTTGAGCTTCAGATATTTTTATCTGCCATATTCCTTTTCTTCTCCCTTTCTGGGACTTCATTTGCTTACAGGTTAGACTCTTCATATTTTTCTACATGTCGCAGAAGTTCTGTTTATTCTTTTCCTCCAGATTTGAGGGGAATTTACACCCAGAATTTGAATTTCCCTTCTGTAAGGCTCCCTCCTTTCTGGGATTGTGTCATCGTCATGAAGTCGCTCAGTCGTGTCTGACTCTTTGCGACCCCATGGACTGTAGCCTACCAGGCTCCTCTGTCCATGGGATTTTCCAGACAATAGTACTGGAATGGATTGCCATTTCTTCTCCAAGGGATCTTCCCAACCCAAGGATCGAACCCGGGTTTCCCACATCGTAAACAGACGCTTTACCATCTGAGCCACCAGGGAAGTCAGGACCCTTTCTGGGATCAGATCAGATCAGATCAGTCGCTCAGTCGTGTCCGACTCTTTGGGACCCCATGAATCGCAGCAAGCCAGGCCTCCCTATCCATCACCAGCCCTCGGAGGTCACTCAGACTCAAATTCATCGAGTCAGTGATGCCATCCAGCCATCTCATCCTCTGTCGACCCCTTCTCCTCCTGCCCCCAATCCCTCCCAGCATCAGAGTCTTCTCCAATGAGTCAACTCTTCGCATGAGGTGGCCAAAATACTGGAGTTTCAGCTTTAGCATCATTCCTTACAAAGAAATCCCAGGGCTGATCTCCTTCAGAATGGACTGGTTGGATCTCCTTGCAGTCCAAGGGACTCTCAAGAGTCTTCTCCAACACCACAGTTCAAAAGCATCAATTCTTCGGCGCTCAGCCTTCTTCACAGTCCAGCTCTCACATCCATACATGACCACAGGAAAGACCATAGCCTTGACTAGGCGAACCTTTGTTGGTAAAGTAATGTCTCTGCTTTTGAATATGCTGTCTAGGTTGGTCATAACTTTCCTTCCAACGAGTAAGTGTCTTTTAATTTCATGGCTGCAGTCATCATCTGCAGTGATTTTGGAGCCCAGAAAAATAAAGTCTGACACTGTTTCCACTATTTCTCCATCTATTTCCTATGTAGTGATGGGACCAGATGCCATGATCTTCGTTTTCTGAATGTTGAGCTTTAAGCCAACCTTTCACTCTCCACTTTCACTTTCATCAAGAGGCTTTTAGTTCCTCTTCACTTTCTGCCATAAGGGTGGTATCATCTGCATATCTGAGGTTATTGATATTTCTCCCGGCAATCTTGATTCCAGCTTGTGTTTCTTCCAGTCCAGCATTTCTCATGAACTACTCTGCATATAAGTTAAATAAACATGGTGACAATATACAGCCTTGACGTACTCCTTTTCCTATTTGGAACCAGTCTGTTGTTCCATGACCAGTTCTAACTGTTGCTTCCTGACCTGCATACAGATTTCTCAAGAGGCAGATCAGGTGGTCTGGTATTCCCATCTCTTTCAGAATTTTCCACAGTTTATTGTGATCTACACAGTCAAAGGCTTTGGCATAGTCAATAAAGCAGAAATAGATGTTTTTCTGGAACTCTCTTGCCTTTTCCATCATCCAGCGGATGTTGGCAATTTGATCTCTGGTTCCTCTGCCTTTTCTAAAACCAGCTTGAACATCAGGAAGTTCATGGTTCACATATTGCTGAAGCCTGGCTTGGAGAATTTTGAGCATTACTTTACTAGTGTGTGAGATGAGTGCAATTGTGCGGTAGTTTGAGCACTCTTTGGCATTGCCTTTCTTTGGGATTGGGATGAAAACTGACCTTTTCCAATCTTGTGGCCACAGCTGAGTTTTCCAAATTTGCTGGCATATTGAGTGCAGCACTTTCACAGCATCAGCTTTCAGGATTTGGAATAGCTCCACTGGAATTCCATCACCTCCACTAGCTTTATTCCTAGTGATGCTTTCTAAGGCCCACTTGACTTCACATTCCAGGACGTCTGGCTCTAGGTCAGTGATCATACCGTCATGATTATCTGGGTCGTGAAGCTTTTTTTTGTACAGTTCTTCTGTGTATTCTTGCCACCTCTTCTTAATATCTTCTGCTTCCTTTAGGTCCATACCATTTCTGTCCTTTATCGAGCCCATTTTTGCATGAAATGTTCCTTTGGTATCTCTGATTTTCTTGAATAGATCCTTAGTCTTTCCCATTCTGTTGTTTTCCTCTATTTCTTTGCATTGATCGCTGAAGAAGGCTTTCTTATCTCTTCTTGCTATTCTTTGGATCTCTGCATTCAGATGTTTATATTTTTCCTTTTCTCCTTTGCTTTTCGCTTCTCTTCTTTTCACAGCTATTTTCAAGGCCTCCCCAGACAGCCATTTTGCTTTTTGCATTTCTTTTCCATGGGGATGATCTTGATCCCTGTCTCCTGTACAATGTCACGAACCTCATTCCATAGTTCATCAGGCACTCTTTCTATCAGATCTAGGCCCTTAAATCTATTTCTCACTTCCACTGTATAATCATAAGGGATTTGATTTAGGTCATACCTGAATGGTCTAGTGGTTTTCCCTACTTTCTTCAATTTAAGTCTGAATTTGGCAAAAGGAGTTTATGGTCTGCGCCACAGTCAGCTGCTGGTTTTGTTTTTGCTGATTGTATAGAGCTTCTCCATCTTTGGCTACAAAGAATATAATTGATCTGATTTCGGTGTTGACCATCTGGTGATGTCCATGTATAGAGTCTTCTCTTGTGTTGTTGGAAGAGGGTATTTGCTATGACCAGTGCATTTTCTTGGCAAAACTCTGTTAGTCTTTGCCCTGCTTCATTCTGTATTCCAAGGCCAAATTTGCCTGTTACTCCAGGTGTTTCTTGACTTCCTACTTTTGCATTCCAGTCCCCTATAATGAAAAGGACATCTTTTTTGGGTGTTAGTTCTAAAAGGTCTTGTAGGTCTTCATAGAACCGTTCAACTTCAGCTTCTTCAGCATTACTGGTTGGGGCATAGACTTGGATTACTGTGATATTGTATGGTTTGCCTTGGAAACAAACACAGATCATTCTGTCGTTTTTGAGATTGCATCCAAGTACTTCATTTCAGACTCTTTTGTTGACCATGATGGCCACTCCATTTCTTCTGAGGGATTCCTGCCCGCAGTAGTAGATATAATGGTCCTCTGAGTTAAATTCACCCATTCTAGTCCATTTCAGTTCGCTGATTCCTAGAATGTCGACATTCACTCTTGCCATCTCTTGTTTGACTACTTCCAATTTGCCTTGATTCATGGACCTGACATTCCAGGTTCCTATGCAATATTGCTCTTTACAGCATTGGACTTTGCTTCTATCACCAGTCACATCCACAGCTGGGTATTGTTTTTGTTTTGGCTCCATCCCTTCATTCTTTCTGGAGTTATTTATCCACTGATCTCCAGTACCATATATAACTACTGGATAAACCATAGCCTTGATTAGACAGACCTTTGTTGACAATGTAATGTCTCTGCTTTTTAATATGCTTTCTTGGTTGGTCATAACTTTCCTTTGAAGGAATAAGCAACTTTTAATTTCATGGCTGAAATCACCATCTGTAGTGATTTTGGAGTGCAAAAAATTAAGTGTTCCACTGTTTCCCCATCTATTTCCCATGAAGTGATGTAACCGAATGCCATGATCTTTGTTTTCTGAATATTGAACTTTAAGCCAACTTTTTCACTCTCCTCTTTCACTTTCATCAAGAGGGTCTTTAGTCCTTCATTTTCTGCCTTAAGGGTTGTGTCATCTGCATATCTGAGGTTATTGATATTTCTTCCCAATCTTGATTCCAGCTTGTGCTTCATCTAGCCCAGCATTTCTCGTGATATACTTTGTATATAAGTTAAATAAGCAGGGTGACAATATACAGACTTGATGTACTCCTTTTCCTATTTGGAACCAGTCTGTTGTTCCATGTCCAGTTCTAACTATTGCCTCGTGACCTGCATACAGATTTCTCAGGAGGAAGATCAGGTGGTCTGGTATTCCCATCTCTTTCAGAATTTTCCACTGTTTATTGTGATCCACACAGTGAAAGGCTCTGGCATAGTCAATAAAGCAGAAATAGATGTTTTCCTGGAAGTCTCTTGCTTTTTCGATGATTCAGCAGATGTTGGCAATTTGATCTGTGTTAAATTAAATCATTAACAGAGGTATTTTATTTCTCTCGTGGATGCATTAAGTGACTGATGCCTCTGGAGTGCAGACTAAAGCCATAGCTTTCCACCTGATCTCAGTTAATAGAGTGGTAAATGTTAACTCTTGGTTTCCGGGGTGTTCATGGCCTGGGAGATAGAATAACTGGGATGAATCAGATTAAGACTTGTTTTCCCAGCCTTTGCTTGCAGCTCAGCTGGTAAAAAATCTGCCTGCAATGCAGAAGACCTGGCTCCGATCCCTGGGTTGAGAAGATCCCCTGAAGAAGGGAAAGGCTACCCCCTCCAGTATTCTGGCCTAGAGAACTTTGGGGTCGCAAAGAGTCAGACACAACTGAGCGACTTTCACTTCCCAGCCTTTGTTTGGCATGTCCCTGGAACCACTGCACACATAATTATTCCAGCTTGTTTCTCAGTGCACAGATCTGCAAATAACAGCACAGCTTTGGGAGACATGTTTCTAGCTCCCCTGCACCTCCACCCCACCCAAATTCAGCTCTTCCCAAGATCCTAGTGAGTTTGATTAAGCTTTCCCAAGGCTGCACTGAAAAAAAAAAAAAAAAGAGGATCCAACTGTGCCTGCTTTCTCTCTTTTCGATTCCTATGTCACAGATTACTTCTGGTTGTGCATTTATGCTAAAACTCATGTACTTCATTCATGGATGTCTCTCACAAGGATTCATTGTGTTTTTATCTTCTATACAGTTTTCTTAACTCTTTCAAAGTTTAACTAACTATGCATGCTCATTATATAAAAATAAGAAAGTGTATAGAAGATCAAACATTTTTTATTGTGTCATATTTATTAATCCATTGATATAAATTCTTCAAGATTTTTTTTTTTCTATGTGTGTGCATCCTGCTACATACTCTTTTTAAGATTTCTTTTCTGATGTGGGCTAATTTTGAAGTCTTTCAATGAGTTGGTTACAGTATTGCTTCTGTATTTTTCTGATTTTTTGAACATAAGCCATGTGGTATCTTAGCTCCCTGACCAGGAAGTAAACCCATACCCTCTGCATTGGAAGGTGAAGTCTTAACTGCTGGACCACCAGGGAGGTCCTTAGTACATATTTTTTTAAATTTAGGACTTGTTTTTGTTACTTAATAATACCTTATAATCATCTTTTTAATATAAATACCTATGCATCTATATCACAAATTATAGATTACTGCCTAATATGAGTGAACTATTAAGCAGTTCTCTGGTGCCAGACATTTAGATAGTTTCAAGTCTTTTAATGTTTTGAGCAATTGACATTCTTGTACATAATCTTTGTTTGCATGACCTATTGTTTCTTAGAAGTAGTTCTCAGTTCTCTAATTTATTATAAGTACCTATTTAGTGTTGAGTTCTTAAAGTAGAAAAAGCACAACAGCATGAAACAGAACACTCACAAGGTTATATACTTCTGAGAGATGGTGGTAGAGTTGTTGTAAACAATTGAACTGGTATATTTCATGACTTCGGATTTCGCTAGGAGTCTGGATCTTTCTCACTGGGTGTGTGGATCCTCCCATTTTTCTTGAAGTTGGAGAAAGAAGCACCCATGAGATCCAAAGTCTATGTTCAGTGAACTCCCTTCAGAGCTGGAGGCTCTGTGTTTGCTGTCTTGCTGGAGGCAAAGGGGAAGAGTGGATGTTTTTGATGAGAAGGCTGAGGAAAGAGCCACTGCAGGATTCAGCTGAGAAAGTCACAGATCATGAGACAGATGAAAACACTGTCCCAACAATAAACAGTTAGGGGTTTTACCAGCTTAAGGCACGGAGAAAAAAAAAATCTGTGTGATTTTTATGTGTAAAGTCCAAATGAGATCAAAGAAGGTATGTGGAGGATATGTAAAACATTTAAATATAGGACACGTTAAAATATGAAATGGTATAACCACACTCATTCCCTCTTCCTCTCACCCTGAATTTCTAGTTGACTTATTTTTCTAAGGAGGGATTATCAGTTTACCATCTCCCAGGTGATCTTTTGCAGAAACATTTGCGGGCTCAGGTCTTTATACATGTAGATAAGATTTTCGTTTTCAGCCTCCAGCCCTAAGATCAGGTCACCAACCCCTTAGCTTTCCTCAGGAGAAAAATCTTAATGAGCTGCCAGCAGAGGTGATCTCTCTTGTCTCCTCTCTCCCCTTGGAAGGAGACTGTTACTTGAGGCAACTCTTTCACTGAACTGAGACCAGGGTGCAAATTCTCCTGATAGATATCCGCCTTCATGGTGCATCTCACTCTGACTTTTCCCTTCTTTCATTCTCAGTTTTCTTAGCTAAGCAACTGAGCTCCCCATCTACACTTACAGGGAGAAGTGGACAGGGTGAGAGTAAAACAGAGGAGCTTGGTAGGGAGGAAAGAACCCATTCCAGCTGCAACAGAGTTCTCCAGCATCCTCTCATGCATTCTCTTGTTGTAACTTGGTAGGAGGCAGAGTGTTGAAGTGAGCCCAACCAGGGCAGGGTCTGTGATGGCAAAGGCATTCTACTACAGCCAGTGAATCTAAGATTTCATTTCTCCATTTTAACACTTGTTGTAAAGACCGATTCATAACCCTAAAACTTTGCTGTTACATTCAGACTCATAATTGCTCTTGCATATCTATTTTGGGGAATGTCAAACTGCTTCCTTAAGTACTGACCACCTTGTATATATACATTGCACATTTCTGTTTGCATTTCTGTTCCACTCAGCTTTCTTCACTTACAAGATGCCTATTTAAGTTGTCTTAACCAAAAGAGATTTTATTGTAAAGAGATTTATGGACTCACTACCGGACATACACTTTGAGAAAACCACAACTCTAAAAGATACATGTATCCTAATGTTCCCTGCAGCATGATTTACAATAGGCAGGAAATGGAAGTGACCTAGATGTCCATCAACAAAGGAATATATAAAGAAGATGTGGTACATATATGCAATGGAATATTACTCAACCACAAAAAAGAATGAATTTGAACCAGTTCTAGTGAGGTGGATGAACCTAGAACCTGTTAAAGTGAAAAAGCAAAAGACAAATATCATATATTAGGACATACACAAGAAAAATGGTATTGATGAACCTATTTGCAGTGAAGGAACAGAGACACAGATGTAGAGAATGGGACTTGGGGACACAGCAAGGGTGGGTGAGAGTGACAAATGGAGAAAGTGGCATCAACTTATGTATATACTATCATGTGTAATATGGATAGCTGGAGAGAAGTTGCCTTACAACACAAGAAGCCCAATCTGGCGCTCTGTGATGACTTAAAGGAGTTGGAAGGGGGAGGAGAGGGAGGCTCAAGAAGGAGGGGATATATGTATCATTATGTCTGATTTGTGTGGTTGCTTGGCAGAAACCAACACAACATTGTAAAAATTAAAAAGCAAAAAAATTTTTAAAAAGAGGCGTACTGAATCTCATTGGAACCTAGGAACAGCTTAATGATACAGCTGGGCCATATGGACCCTGGAGCAGGGGGATGACAGGGTTTTCAATGCACCTTTGATGCTCTCAGCAGAGTAGTTTGGGGTCTTTCTTGGTGTTTAATGCAATGGGAGTGGCCTTTGGAGTAAGATGGCCTGGATTCAAATCTTAGCATTGTTTTTTAGTAGCTACATGATTTAGGCCAAATTGCTTCATATCTCTCCAAAGAATCTGAGATTCTTCAGTGTAATATATAGGAGTGATTTCAGGACTCACTTCAGTGGGATTCTGGTGAGGTTCAAATGAGATAATGTATGTAAATCACTAGCATAATAACCTGACTTTTCCATACTAAGTCTTGTGGAAAAAGCTTGGTAATTATCTTTATTATTAGCGTGACTAAATGAGTGTGTATCTCATCTTTATTTATAGTTTCTTCCCTCTCATAATTTAACCTCTTCATGATGTCAGATCAGATCAAATCAGTCGCTCAGTCATCTCCGACTCTTTGCGACCCCATGAATCGCAGCACGCCAGGCCTCCTTGTCCATCACCAACTCCCGGAGTTCACTGAGACTCACATCCATCGAGTCAGTGATGCCATCCAGCCATCTCATCCTCTGTTGTCCCCTTCTCCTCTTGCCCCCAATCCCTCCCAGCATCAGAGTCTTCTCCAATGAGTCAACTCTTATGATGTAGGGGAAATAAAAATAAAATCTTCTGCCAACTAAGAATTCCTCTCCACAAAAGTAGGAGGGAAAGAAAACACTTCAACTAAGGCATAGGCATTAAACCAGAATGTGATGTGAATATTCCAGGCAAACCCTTAAGACTGAAGCAGAACGGAATCTGACCTCTTTATGAAACTAAGCAGATACAACTCCGTATGTACATGATTTCAGATAGATAATCAGATCAGATCAGTCGCTCAGTCATGTCTGACTATTTGTGACCCCATGAATCACAGCACGCCAGGCCTCCCTGTCCATCACCAACTCCCGGAGGTCACTCAGACTCACATCCATTGAGTCAGTGATGCCATCCAGCCATCTCATCCTCTGTCGTCCCCTTCTCCTCCTGCCCCCAATCCCTCCCAGCATCAGAGTCTTCTCCAATGAGTCAACTCTTCGCATGAGGTGGCCAAAATACTGGAGTTTCAGCTTTAGCATCATTCCTTCCAAAGAAATCCCAGGGCTGATCTCCTTCAGGACGGACTGGTTGGATCTCCTTGCAGTCCAAGGGACTCTCAAGAGTCTTCTCCAACACCACAGTTCCAAAGCATCAATTCTTCGGTGCTCTGCCTTCTTCACAGTCCAGCTCTCATATCCATACATGACCACAGGAAAGACCATAGCCTTGATTAGATGGACCTTTGTTGGCAAAGTAATGTCTCTGCTTTTGAATATGCTATCTAGGTTGGTCATAACTTTCCTTCCAAGGAGTAAGCGTCTTTTAATTTCATGGCTGCAGTCACCATCTGCAGTGATTTTGGAGCCCAGAAAAATAAAGTCTGACACTGTTTCCACTGTTTCTCCATCTATTTCCCATGAAGTGATGGGACCAGATGCCATGATCTTCGTTTTCTGAATGTTGAGCTTTAAGCCGACCTTTTCACTCTCCACTTTCACTTTCATCAAGAGGCTTTTTAGCCCCTCTTCACTTTCTGCCATAAGGGTGGTGTCATGTGCATATCTGAGGTTATTGATATTTCTCCCAGCAATCTTGATTCCAGATAGATAATAATAGTCCTCAATTAAGAGAACTTGATGGCACTATTTGTTATACAGTTTGTCCTAAGTTAACCAGGTAATTGAGGTGACCATTTGTGTTAGCTAATTGGCTGTATCTAGAAGAAAAACAAATCTCTCATGCTTTTATGAAAGGAGGCGTTTTTGCAACTTGGATCAAGGTGTCCACCCACCGAAGTTAAGCTCCTAGTTTCCTACAGAAGCTGGGAGATGGGATGCTAGCTCTCTCAGTGTTTCCATTTAAAAGAAATGGTTCCCAGGTCCTTGACATTCCTTGGTCATAAACCTGATAAAATGCCAATCTAGTTTTCAAAAAGATTTATTTGCATTTCAAACAGAAGAGAATGCGCCTACAAGTTTTCTAATGTAAATACTCAAACAAAAAGGAGAGGAGGGAAATCTCTTCCCTTGTTTTCAACAGGAAGAATTAAGCCTCTCATTTTTAATTTGTATTTGTCCTTACAATGATATACAGTCTTCCCCTAGTATCCGTGTGGGCTTGGTTCTAGGACCACCATCTCTCTTACCTAGCCAGCTCCCCGCAGATATCGAATTCCCAGATGCCCAAGTCCCTTATATGAAATGGTGTAGTTGGCTCTCTGCATCTGTGGGAGGCTCCACATTGGCAGAGTCAACCAGCCATGAATGGGAAGCTGGGATATGGAAGGCCAGCTATAATGACCTCTCCCTGTGTGCTGTGCTAAGGCACTCAGTCCTGTCTGACTCTTTGAGACTTCATGAACTGTAGCCCACCAGGCTCCTCTGTCCATGGGATTCTCCAGGCAAGAATACTGGAGTGGGTTGCCATACCCTTCTCCAAAGGATCTCCCCAACTCAGGGATTGAACCCAATTATCCCATGTTGCAGGGAGATTCTTCACTATCTGAGCCACCAGGGAAGCCCATGACCTCTCTGATTCCTGTTAAAGCAAGGTTTTTCCAATGTAACTGCTGCACTGAGTGGAAGATTCCTGAGTTAAAGAATCCGATTGCTTCTTCTAGTCATTTGTACCAGGTTGATAGCCAGTCTTCTGATGGACAGTCATCTATCATCTGATCGGTAATGACAAGAGGAGGATAGAATAATATGGGAAGAATAAAGGCTGTGGCTGTGGCTAGAGCAACTCTTCAAAAGCAGCAAACACCACCATGGATCTAGCACACTTTTCCTGTTAGCCTTCAAATGCCAGAAGGATCTCCCCTTAGTATCCCCAGTGTCACAGGTACTGAGCTTTTAGTGGGTGCTCAAAAGATACTGTTGGTTGAATGAATGCGTGAATTATGTTCTTAGCAGATCAGAGTTTTGTCAGGTATTCCTGTTGTTGAAAATAGTTCTGGAGTATGATTGTTACTCATTAAGTGAGAAATACATAGTGTGAGCTGCTGAAAATTACCGAAAATGGTATTATAAAAGGAAAACTTTTGAAATAGCATTTACTTGAATGTTTCCATATGAATTATTATCACATTCTCTTTATGAAGTTTCTTCAATTATTTAAAATTTTCTTTTTTAATCTCACTTGAGGAAGGGAAAAGATATATTAATGGTAGGAATAAAGATTAGTTTTTTTCTTAACACACGTGATTTATTGAAGAATAGTTGACTTACAGTGCTTCAGGTGCATAGCAAGATGATTCAGTTATACATATATGCATATATTGTTTTTGAAATTATTTTCCATTATAGGTTATTATAAGATATTGACTATGGTTCCCTGTGCTATACAGTAAACCTTTGTTGCTTGTTGCATATCTATTTTTTTAATGAGGAATTAGCATTTTATTCATACGAAGTCAAACAAGTGGAATCAAAATGTCATACACTTTTTAGTTAGGCAAAAATTCATAAATTTTCTAAAATATATATATTATATATGTTATATATATGCACACACACAAGCTTTTCTACTACATCTGATAAAGCTTTGAGAAAGAACATCAAAGAAAGAAAAAAGAAGAGATGGAGAAATTGGAAAATAAAATTAAATGAAATGGGAACTCTGAATATGAAATAGAAAAAGTGAAACAAACTAGATAAAAGTAAAAGATTATCATATAGTCCAGTTGTTTTTAAACATGGCTGCTCATTTGAAACATAGCTAGAGCTCTGGAGAAAAAAAAAGAAACACCTGGACATTTTTATTTTTCAGAAAATTCCAAGATAATTCTGATATGCATCTGGACTTTAAAAAGTGATTACAGATTTTTCTATTAAATCGTAATTTTGGTGATACAGAGTTCTATTAGTTTTCTGTTGACTAATCATGATACAATGGTATTAAGTGAATAAAAGTTGCCTAATCACAATAGTAAAATATGTTTATTAGTTTTCACAATCAATAGCCAGACAAAAAATAAAATTACAATTGCAAGCCATAATGGGAATGTGATTAACCTAATGCTAAAAAATAATTCCATACAATTTAGAGGGTTAAGCAGAGTGATGGGATATATTTCCACTTATCAGTGGATACAAGCCCATGTTTTCACCTGCCCAGCCAGTCTATGTCTTTCGGTTGGTGCACTTAATCCATTTACATTTAAGGTAATTATCGATATGTATGATTCTGTTACCATATTCTTAATTGTTTGGGTTTATCTTCCTTCTCTTATGTTTCCTGCCTAGAGAAGTTCTTTTAGCATTTGTTGTAAAGCTGGCTTGGTGGTGCTGAATTTCTGTTAACTTTTGTTTGTCTGCAAAGCTTTTGTTTTCTCCATCAAATCTGAATGAGAGTCTTGCTTGGTAGAGTGTTCTTGGCTGCAGTTTCTTGCCTTTCATCACCTTAAATATATCATGCCATTCCCTTCTGGCTTGTAGAGTTTCTGTTGAGAAATCAGCTGATAGCCTGATGGGAGTTCCCTTGTATGTTATTTGTCATTTTCACTTGTTGCTTTCAATATTTTATCTTTGTCTTTAACATCTGTCAGTTTGATTACTATGTGGTTCGATGTGTACCTCCTTGGGATTATCCTGCTTGGGATGCTCTGTACTTCCTGGACTTGGTTGACTATTTCCTTTCCTGTATTCATGAAGTTTTCAGCTACTATTTCTTCAAATATTGTCTCAGGTCCTTTCTCTCTTTTCTCCTGGGACCCCTATAATGTGAATGTTGGTGCTTTTAATGTTGTCCCAGTGGCACCCGACTCCAGTACTCTTGCCTGGAGAATCCCATGGATGGAGGAGCCTGGTAGGCTGCAGTCCATGGGGTCGCTAAGAGTCGGACATGACTGAGCGACTTCACTTTCTCTTTTCACTTTCATGCATTGGAGAAGGAAATGGCAACCCACTCCAGTGTTCTTGCCTGGAGAATCCCAGGGATGGGGAAACCTGGTGGGCTGCCGTCTATGGGGTCACACAGAGTTGGACACGACTGAAGTGACAGCATAGCATAGCATAGCACAGAGGTCTCTTAGATGGTCTTCATTTTTTTTTTCCATTCTTTTTTCTATATTCCATTCTGTGGCAGTGATTTCTACCATTCTTTCCTCCAAGCCATTTATCCATTCTTTTGCCTCTGTTATTCTGCTATTGATTCCATCTAGTGTATTATTTTATCTCTGTTTGTTTGTTCTTTAGTTCTTCTAGGTCTTTGGTAAACATTTCTTGCATCTTCTCCATTGTTTTTCCAGGATCCTGGATTATCTTCACTATTATTATTCTGAATTCTTTTTCTGGAAGGTTGCCTATCTCCACTTCATTTAGTTATTTTTCTGGGGTTTTATCTTTTCCCTTCATCTGCAATAAGACTTTCTGCTTTTTCATCCTAATTAACTTTCTGTAGTGTGATTTTTGTTTTAGCCTCTGTGGGACCATGGTTCTTCTTGCTTCTTCTGTCTGCCCTCTGATAAAGGAGGCTGAGGCTTGTGTAAGTTTTCTGATGGAAGGGACCAGCAGTGGGAAAAACTGGTTCTTGCTCTGGTGGACAGGGCCTTCCTCAGTAAAGCTTTAATATAGTTATCTGCTGATGAGTGGGGTTGTGCTCCCTCCCTGGTAGTTTGGCCTGAGGCGACCCACCCTGGGAGTTACTGGCTCTATGGTAAGGTTAAAGGTAACCTCCAAGGGGATTCATGCCAAGGGGGACCTTCCAGGATTGCTGCCAGTGTCTCTGTCCCTGTGATGAGCCCGTGCTGGCCCATGCCTCTACAGGAGACCCTCTAACACTGGCAGGTAGTTTTAGATCAGTCTCCTGTGGAGTCACTGTTCCTTTTCTCTGTGCAAGATTTTGTTTGTACCCTCCAAGACTGGAGTCTGTGTTTCTCCCAGTCCTGTGGAGGTCTTACAGTCAAATCTCACTGGGCTTCAAGGCCAGATTCCCTGGGGATTTTCAGTCCTTTTGTCAGATCCCCAGGGTGGGAAGCCTGATGTGAAGTTCAGAACATTCACAACAATGGGAGAACTTGTTTGGATTATTACTATTCTCCAGTTTGTGGATCACCCGTCTGGTGTGTATGGGCTTTGATTTTATCATTATTGAGCCCCTCCTACTATCTTGCTGCAGCTTCTTCTTTGGACCTGTGGTATCTTTTTATGGTGGGTTCCACTGTCCTCCTGTCAATGGCTATTCAGCAGATAGTTGCAATTTTGGTGCTCTTGCAGGAGGAGATGAGCACATATCTTTCTACTCTGCCATCTTGAATTGGAAGCGGAAATAAAGATTTAGAATAAAGAACAATTTTGTTCTTTCAAATGAAATTCTTTCATTTCTGGGAAAACTAGATTGAATCAGTTATCTTAGTTATAGACATTTTTTGTCAAGTACAGAAAGAGTACAATTTTTTTTTTTCCTTTTGGAAATAGGAAAATGAAACAATCTTATGACTTGTCTTAGAACACCAAATTAACAGATTCCTCCCACTCCCTCATACCTTCCACCTAATCTGTCTTTGAACTTATCCAAAGTAGAAAGGAAAACTGTGAAAACCTATAGTGTTTAGTTCGTAGTGAAGGCAATGAGCCCAGAGTTCTGCTCCTCCATAATTCCCCATGAACTGTCTACTCAGGAGTCAAAACTTTAAAAACACAGTTTGGAACCTGAGGGAGTTGGGTGAGAGGAGAGAGTTGAAAACGTGAAAATTAAATCTCAGGACTGGAGAGACAAGAATCATGTGCCTGGCCAGTGGAGAGTGGCAGCGCCATCCTTTTATGAGAATATCAACATAACAAAGACTGCTTCTATTGGTAAATCTGTCATTCTTGAATTCCAGCTTTCTGGCATCTATGTTTAGCCCACCCTTCAGTGGGGAGAGTCCACCAGAACTTAAAAAAAAAAAAAAAGTGCATATAACAAAGAAAGACTGGTAAAAATTTAAAAATTGTTATGGGATTGTGCCAATATTGTTGATTGCCTGAGTTCAGTGGTCATTCCTTTGTTCTGGAATGTGGGACACACACAACTGATTTTATGACAAGTCTCCACAATAGTATGTTGCTATGATTTTTTCTATGCAGTCTTATTGAGAAAATGGAGATATTCCTTGTCTTTGGGTAACAAGTCAGTGGTAGAACCTAGAATAGCAATATAGTCTGCTAATTTCTCTTCAGAAAATATTGTGGGTCTGCTGCTGCTAAGTTGCTTCAGTTGTGTCTGACTCTGTGTGATCCCATAGATGGCAGCCCACCAGGCCCCACCATCCCTGGGATTCTCCAGGCAAGAATGCTGGAGTGGGTTGCCCTTTCCTCCTCCAATGCATGAAACTGAAAAGTGAAAGTGAAGTCGTCTAGTCGTGTCGGACTCTTAGCAACCCCATGGACTGCAGCCTACCAGGCTCCTCCACCCATGGGATTTTCCAGGCAAGAGGACTGGAGTGGGTTGCCATTGCCTTCTCCGAGATTGTGGGTCTACAGGTGTTCTTTTTACCGTGCTGAAAGGTGAGTTGTTTATTTCATGTTTTTGTAATAGCAGAGAACATTCTGCTACCAATAATGCTCTACTCATGAAAGTCTAGATTTTTATAAAATTCTGTTTCTTTTCCCTTCTCATAGGAACTAGGGATTCTTTGGTTTCTGATTTTACCCCTGTGAACATGGGCAAACTGAAACTGAACAAACAGGCTGAACTTCAAATTTGGCTCAACACCTCAAAAAGTAGGCTTCAAATTATGTTACTTGAAAAAATATACTCAAATTCATGGAATTAATAGCTTAAAATCCATTGAGCAAGAAATAATATTTACTTAGTTTCATAGTGAGTAATTTGTGTTGGAGCTCTGACAAATTATGGTAATCTTTACTATTCTAGGCCATAGAGATGATTTCCTTCTTTCTTTCTTTTCCTCTTTTTCTTTTAAAAACACGTTGGAGGGGGCAAAATTGAAATACCCCGGCCATGAACACAAATATGTTTTCCAAAAAAAATGTAGGTAGTGGTTGAGTTTTATACTTAAAAATACATTAAAAATATTCAGTCACTAACTTTGCATATGTTACTGATAGAATGGCACTCACAGGTGTAAATTCATCCGATAGACCTGTCCTTGGGATATTTTATGTAGTTGACACAGCCATCATGAAGTAGTACCAATGTTCAGTTATCTCCACTAGCATGGTGCCCATCATGAGCTCCTTGTCATCTTGCATACAGCCCTTTAGAAATTCTTGTGTCTGACTTGAAATGGTTATACATTTCAAAGTCTAAAAAAAAAAAAAAATCAACTTTTAAATTCAACTACAATAAGCAAACCAAACACACAGATTTCCTTTTATTCTCTTCCCAAATAAAAAAAAATCAGTGCCATAAAGTACCTATTTTAGAAAGACTAAATTCATTATTCTCATTGCATTTTAGAAAGACTAAATTCATAGTTCTCATTGCTTATATAATTCTAATTGGGAAACGAATTCTTTATTGATTATATAAGCTGTAAATATCTTCCCTCCAGTCTACAGTTATCTTTTACTTAGTTTTTCATGTCTTTTGTCATACTAAAATTTCAGTGGTGCATTCAGTGTATCAATTTGTTTTTCTGTAACTGGTGCTTAAAAAAATTCATTGCTCTACCAAAGTCACAATGATACTCTTCTATATTTTCTTCTGAACAGTTTTAGTGTTTGCGTTTAGAATTAGGTCTTCAGTGCACCTAGAATTTGTGGTTATATTTGGTAAAAGATAGGGATCTAATTTTTGATTCCACATAAATTATAAATACAGTCAAATGTACTAAAATAACACTGTCTAGAGCCAAAGACTCACATTAGACTGAAAGGGACAAGTTTTTATATTGAATTTTAAAAAGCCTTCAAGATTATTTATATTTTAATTATTTGTTTCCATAAAAAGACACCAGTGAAATGTATAAGCAAAAATTATTGGAAATTCAGTGCCACATTGACCAAACCAGTATTATAGGGAGACATTTAATGCAACTATCTCAGAAATCAAAGATTAAGTAGACAAAAAAAAGCTAATAAACTTCAACTTCATATACATTTGTGTATATGTGTAGTTTTGTAGGCAGGAAATAGATATTAGAAAATTATCTTCAAGTATCTATGGAGTGCTTAAAAAACTGACTATTAGGCCACATAGAAAAACTTATATGTTTTCTAAAAGTTACGTAGGACATAGTTCCTGACCACAATGCAATAAAATTATAAATGTACCACTAAAGAATAGCCAAAATCCTGTCCAGTTAGAAATTTTAAAATACCATTGTTAGAAAGGAAATTAAAGGGTAGATTACAAATTACTCAAAAATTAATAGCAGTGAGAACAGCCTATGGAATGTGGACAAAGATATTTAAAGGAAAATGTGTATCTTTAATAAATTTATTAGATAATAAAAGGAATTGTGGAAAAAGTAATCATTCAGCTAAAGGGGCATAAAAAATAAATGCAATGAAATCTAAAAGGAGGGGATTAATAAATAAAAAATTGGAATTTAACTAATCCATGGTGTTATTTTGGATTAACTGGCCTAATACTAGTTATAACGTTTTGAAGTTTATTATATCTGATTCTTTCTTTTCTCCCTTCCTTGTTCCCTTCTTTCCTTCTTCTCCCTCCCTCCTACCCTTCTCTCTCCAAATAAAAATACCTCTGCCCATTCATATTCTTTTCAGTGCTTCAGTATAAATCATTTCAGTTTTACCATGTAATGATTTACTTACATGTCTGTCTTCCCATCTAGACAGTGAGCTCTTAATAGTAGGAACCATATCTTAATCATCTTTGCATTTCCAGAACCCCATAGGTGCTTATCACATATCAGTGAGGCAAAATATATATAGACTGAGAATGTAACTTTGAACAACCAGGTTTCTATAACTTGAACTAATTCTGCCTATTTTAGGTAAGACATTGCCATATATTATTCTCTTGAAATAAAAAATTGTGTCCATAAATAATATTCTGCTCCCAGTGGAAAATTTTTAATTTATAAAAACATCTGTGCTGTCCTGTGCTTAGTCACTCAGTCGTGTCCCCCTCTTTGTGACCCCATCGACTGCCTCATACCCGGCTCCTCTGTCCATGGGGATTCTCCAGGCAAGAATACTAGAGAGGGTTGCCATGCCCTCCCCTTGGGGATCTTTCCAACCCAGGGATTGAACCCAGGTCTCCCGCATTGCAGATGGATTCTTTACAGACTGAGCCACCAGGGAAATAAAAACATCTGACACATTTTCAAATAATGCAGAAGCATATAAAATAGAAAGTGGCTGTCCTCTGGAAAGGGCCAGTGTCAGACATATGAAATGAATACAGTTAAGCATGACTGTGAAGGCACACTGGTTACTCTGCTCTAGGGGGCAGACCTGAACTGACATTTGGATAGTAGTGCTGGACACAGAGAAACCTCCCTGCTGGGCAGTAACAAAATCACTACTTCAGATAGAAAGGAGAGAACTGCAGCATTTCCTCTCAAAACTTTTGGAGGTTAGATTAATCGACTTGAACACTGGATGATTTTTATGACTTATTAATGTATTGAAATGTACACACGAGGGGGAATGATGAACTGGTTTTCTCCATGGAACACAAAAAGAGGATGAAAGCATAAAATAACTCGTGCAGATGATTTACATTTACACAATGGGAGATTTGTTTTTTCTTTTTCTTTTACTTTATTTTCAGTTCAGTTCAGTTCAGTCGCTCAGTCGTGTCTGACTCTTTGCGACCCCATGAATCTCAGCACACCAAGCCTCCCTGTCTATCACCATCTCCCAGAGTTCACTCAGACTCACGTTCATCGAGTCAGTGATGCCATGCAGCCATCTCATCCTCTGTCGTCCCCTTCTCCTCCTGCCCCCAATCCCTCCCAGCATCAGAGTCTTTTCCAATGAGTCAACTCCTCGCATGAGGTGGCCAAAGTACTGGAATTTCAGTTTTAGCATCATTCCTGCCAAAGAAATCTCAGGGCTGATCTCCTTCAGAATGGACTGGTTGGATCTCCTTGCAGTCCAAGGGACTCTCAAGAGTCTTCTCCAACACCACACTTCAAAGGCATCAATTCTTCAGTGCTCAGCCTTCTTCACAGTCCAACTCTCACATCCATACATGACCACAGGAAAAATCATAGCCTTGACTAGACGGACCTTTGTTGGCAAAGTAATGTCTCTGCTTTTGAATATGCTATCTAGGTTGGTCATAACTTTTCTTCCAAGGAGTAAGCATCTTTTAATTTCATGGCTGCAGTCACCATCTGTAGTGATTTTGGAGCCCCAAAAAATAAAGTCTGACACTATTTCGATTGTTTCCCCATCTATTTCCCATGAAGTGATGGGACCAGATGCCATGATCTTAATTTTCTGAATACTGAGCTTTTTTTTTAACTTTTTATTTTATTTTTTTAAATTCTATTTTGCTTAAATTTACAATATTGTATTGCTTTTGCCATTCATCAAAATGAATCCGCCACAAGTATGTATGTGTTCCCCATCCTGAACCCTCCTCCCTCCTCCCTCCCCATACCATCCCTCTGGGTCATCCCAGTGCACCAGCCCCAGGCATCCATTATCAGGCATCGTACCTGGACTGTCGACTCGTTTCAGATATGATATTATACATATTTCAATGCTATTCTCCCAAATCACCCCACCCTCTCACTCTCCCAGAGTCCAAAAGACTGTTCTATACATCAGTGTCTCTTTTGCTGTCTCATAAACAGGGTTATTGTTACCATCTTTCTAAATTCCATATATATGCATTAGTATACTGTATTTGTGTTCTTCCTTCTGGCTTACTTCATTCTGTATAATAGCCTCCAGTTCCATCCACCTCATTAGAACTGATTCAAATGTATTATTTTTAATGACTGAGTAATACTCCATTGTGTATATGTACCACAGCTTTCTTTATCCATTCATCTGCAGATGGACATCTAGGTTGCTTCCAAGTCCTGGCTATTGTAAACAGTGCTGCTATGAACATTGGGGAACACATGTCTCTTTCAATTCTGGTTTCCTTGGTGTGTATGCCCAGCAGTGGGATTGCTGGATCATAAGGCAGTTCTATTCCCAGTTTTTTGAGGAATCTCCATACTGTTCTCCATAGTGGCTATACTAGTTTGCATTCCCACCAACAGTATTAGAGGGTTCCCTTTTCTCCACACCCTCTCCAGCATTTATTGCTTGTGGACTTTTGGATCGCAGCCATTCTGACTGGCGTGAAATGGTACTTCATAGTGGTTTTGATTTGCATTTCTCTGATAATGAGTGATGTTGAGCATCTTTTCATGTGTTTGTTAGCCATCTATATGTCTTCTTTGGAGAAATGTCTATTTAGTTCTTTGGCCCATTTTTTGATTGAGTCATTTATTTTTCTGGAATTGAGCTGTAGAAGTTGCTTGTATATTTTTGAGATTAGTTGTTTGTCTGTTGCTTCATTTGCTATTATTTTCTCCCATTCTGAAGGCTGTCTTTTCACCTTGCTTACAGTTTCCTTTGTTGTGCAGAAGCTTTTAAGTTTAATTAGGTCCCATTTGTTTATTTTTGCTTTTATTTCCAATATTCTGGGAGGTGGGTCATAGAGGATCCTGCTGTGATGTATGTCAGAGAGTGTTTTGCCTATGTTTTCCTCTAGGAGTTTTATGGTTTGTGGTCTTACATTTAGATCTTTAATCCATTTTGAGTTTATTTTTGTGTATGGTGTTAGAAAGTGTTCTAGTTTCATTCTTTTACAAGTGGTTGACCAGTTTTCCCAGCACCACCTGTTAAAGAGATTGTCTTTAATCCATTGTCTATTTTTACCTCCTGTGTCAAAGATAAGGTGTCCATAGGTGTGTGGATTTATCTCCGGGCTTTCTATTTTGTTCCATTGATCTAGATTTCTGTCTTTGTGCCAGTACCATACTGTCCTGATGACTGTGGCTTTGTAGTAGAGCCTGAAGTCAGGCAGGTTGATTCCTCCAGTTCCATTCTTCTTTCTCAAGATAGCTTTGGCTATTCGAGGTTTTTTGTATTTCCATACAAATTGAGAAATTATTTGTTCTAGCTCTGTGAAGAATACCATTGGTAGCTTGATGGGGATTGCATTGAATCTATAAATTGTTTTGGGTAGTATACTCATTTTCACTATATTGATTCTATCAATCCATGAACATGGTATATTTCTCCATCTAATAGTGTCCTCTTTGATTTCTTTCACCAGTGTTTTATAGTTTTCTATATATAGGTCTTTAGTTTCTTTAGGAAGATATATTCCTAAGTATTTTATTCTTTTCATTGCAATGGTGAATGGAATTGTTTCCTTAATTTCTCTTTCTATTTTCTCATTATTAGTGTACAGGAATGCAAGGGATTTCTGTGTGTTGATTTTATATCCTGCAAATTTACTATATTCATTGATTAGTTCTAGGAATTTTCTGGTGGAGTCTTTAGGGTTTTCTACGTAGAGGATCATGTCATCTGCAAACAGTGAGAGTTTTACTTCTTCTTTTCCAGTTTGGATTCCTTTTATTTCTTTTTCTGCTCTGATTGATGTGGCCAGAACTTCCAAAACTATGTTGAATAGTAATGGTGAAAGTGGGCCTCCTTGTCTTGTTCCTGACTTTAGAGGAAATGCTTTCAATTTTTCACCATTGAGGATAATGTTTGCTGTGGGTTTGTCATATATAGCTTTTATTATGTTGAGGTATGTTCCTTCTATTCCTGCTTTCTGGAGAGTTTTTATCATAAATGGATGTTGAACTTTGTCAAAGGCTTTCTCTGCATCTATTGAGATAATCATATGGCTTTTATTTTTCAATTTGTTAATGTGGTGTATTACATTGATTGATTTGCGGATATTGAAGAATCCTTGTATTCCTGGGATAAAGCCCACTTGGTCATGGTGTATAATCTTTTTAATGTGTTGTTAGATTCTGATTGCTAGAATTTTGTTAAGGATTTTTGCATCTATGTTCATCAGTGATATTGGCCTGTAGTTTTCTTTTTTTGTGGCATCTTTGTCAGGTTTTGGTATTAGGGTGATGGTGGCCTCATAGAATGAGTTTGGAAGTTTGCCTTCCTCTGCAATTTTCTGGAACAGTTTGAGTAGGATAGGCGTTAGCTCTTCTCTAAATTTTTGGTAGAATTCAGCTGTGAAGCCGTCTGGACCTGGGCTTTCGTTTGCTAGAAGATTTCTGATTACAGTTTCAATTTCTGTGCTTGTAATGGGTCTGTTAAGATTTTCTATTTCTTCCTGATCCAGTTTGGGAAAGTTGTACTTTTCTAAGAATTTGTTCATTTCTTCCACGTTGTGCATTTTATTGGCATATAATTGCTGATAGTAGTCTCATGATTCTTTGTATTTCTGTGTTGTCTGTTGTGATCTCTCCATTTTCATTTCTAATTTTATTGATTTCATTTTTCTCCCTTTGTTTCTTGATGAGTCTGGCTAGTGGCTTGTCAATTTTATTTACCCTTTCAAAGAACCAGCTTTTGGCTCTGTTGATTTTTGCTATGGTCTCTTTTGTTTTTTTGCATTTATGTCTGCCCTAATTTTTAAGATTTCTTTCCTTCTACTAACCTTGGGGTTCTTCATTTCTTCCTTTTCCAGTTGCTTTAAGTGTAGAGTTAGGTTATTTATTTGGCTTTTTTTCTTGTTTCTTGAGGTATGCCTGTATTGCTATGAACTTTCCCCTTAGGACTGCTTTTACAGTGTCCCACAGGTTTTGGGTTGTTGTGTTTTCATTTTCATTCATTTCTATGCATATTTTGATTTCTTTTTTGATTTCTTCTGTGATTTGTTGGTTATTCAGCAGTGTGTTGTTCAGCCTCCATATGTTGACATTTTTAATAGTTTTTCTCCTGTAATTGACATCTAATCTTACTGCATTGTGGTCAGAAAAGATGCTTGGAATGATTTCAATTTTTCTGAACTTACCAAGGCTAGATTTATGACCCAGGATGTGATCTATCCTGGAGAAGGTTCCTTGTGCGCTTGAGAAAAAGATGAAATTCATTGTTTTGGGATGAAATGTCCTATAGATATCAATTAGGTCTAACTGGTCTATTGTATCATTTAAAATTTGTGTTTCCTTGTTAATTTTCTGTTTAGTTTATCTATCTATTGATGTGGGTGGGATATTAAATCCCCCACTATTATTGTGTTATTGTTGATTTCTCCTTTCATACTTGTTAGCATTTGTCTTACATATTGTGGTGCTCCTATGTTGGGTGCATATATATTTATAATTGTTATATCTTCTTTTTGGATTGATCCTTTGATCCTTATGTAGTGACCTTCTTTGTCTCTTTTCACAGCCTTTGTTTTAAAGTCTATTTTATCTGATATGAGTATTGCTACTCCTGCTTTCTTTTGGCCCGTATTTGCAGGGAAAATCTTTTTCCAGCCCTTCACTTTCAGTCTGTACGTGTCCTCTGTTTTGAGGTGGGTCTCTTGTAGACAACATATGTAGGGGTCTTGTTTTTGTATCCATTCTGCCAGTCTCTGTCTTTTGGTTGGGGCATTCCACCCATTTACATTTAAGGTAATTATTGATAAGTATGATCCTGTTGCCATTTACTTTATTGTTTTGGGTTCGAATTTATACACCCTTTTTGTGTTTCCTGTCTAGAGAATGTCCTTTAGTATTTGTTGCAGAGCTGGTTTGGTGGTGCTGAATTCTCTCAGCTTTTGATTTCTCCTTCATATTTGAAAGAGATACTTGCTGGGTACAATAATCTGGGCTGTAGGTTATTTTCTTTCATCACTTTAAGTATGTCTTGTCATTCCCTCCTGGCTTGGAGAGTTTCTATAGAAAGATCAGCTGTTATCCTTATGGGAATTCCCTTGTGTGTTATTTGTTGTTTTTCCCTTGCTGCTTTTAATATTTGTTCTTTGTGTTTGATCTTTGTTAATTTGATTAATATGTGTCTTTGGGTGTTTCGCCTTGGGTTTATTCTGTCTGGGACTCTCTGGGTTTCTTGGACTTGAGTGATTATTTCCTTTCCCATTTTAGGGAAGTTTTCAACTATTATCTCCTCTAGTATTTTCTCATGGTCCTTCTTTTTATCTTATTCTTCTGGGACTCCTATGATTCGAATGTTGTAACGTTTACAGAGTTATACAGAGAAGAAAAGAGGGAGGAAGGAGATAGAGGTGGTCAGGAGGATCAAAAGGGGGGGGGGAGAGGGAATGAAAAGGAGAGAGACAGATCCAGTCAGTAATCAGTTCCCTAAGTGTTTTCCTTTATTTGGAACACTCCAAAATTCACAGAGTTGGATAGAGTAGAGAGGGGTTAGGGAGGAGACACAGGCGAACTGGTGGAGAAAAAGGAGAGTCTGGAGGTGGAGAGAACAGTCAAGCCAGTAATCTCGCTCCCTAGTAAAAAGTGGGTACTGAAGATTAGGTTCTTAAAGGTACAGAATTGGTAACATATACCTACAAGCAAAAATTACAACTCTAGAGTAGAGTTTGGAGTTTCAAAAATACAGTGTTAAAGCAAAGAAGAAGGAAAAGAAAGAGAGAAAAAGAAAAAAAGAGTCACAAAAGTTATAAAGAAAATATAGGTACAAAATGATAACCAATATTAGAAAGCAAAAGTTAAAAATTTAGAGTAGAGTTTGGAGTTTCAATAATAAAATGTTAAAGAAAAGAAGAAGAAAAAGAAAGATAGAAGGAAAAAAAGAGAAAAAGAAAAAAAGAAAGAAAGAAAAGAAAAACAAAACAAAAAACAAAGTCACAAAAATTATAAAGAAGATATAGGCACTAATTGATTACATATACCAGAAAGCATAAATTAAAGATCTAGATTAGAGTTTGGAATTTCAGGAATACAATGTCAAAGAAAAGATGAAGAGATAGAAAGAGGGAGGAAAAATAAAGTCACAAAAGTTACCAAAAAAAAAATAGGTACAAAATTGATAACAATTACCAATAAGCTAAACTTATGAATCTAGTGCGAGTTTGGAGTTTCAAAAATACAATGTTAAAGAAAAAATAAAAGAAAAAAGGGGGCATCGCAAGAGTTATAAAAAATATATATATCAAGTTTGGTGGTTTTGTTTTTGTTTTTTCAAAAAGAAGGGTCTTTTATTTGTTTATTTATTTTTTTACAAAGTAATAGGTTCTAAAAGTGAAAATTAAAGGAGTACTAGAGGAAAAAAAATTTAAAAAAAAAAATTTTTTCCCCTTCCTTTAAAAAAAGAAAAGCAAAAGAAAGAAAGAAAGAAAGAAAAAATGATGGTAAAAATTGTAAAAATATATATAAGACTTTCTCTGTTATTGTTGTGGGTATTGTGGATTCAGTTCATTTTTGGCTAGTTCCTTGTTCCGGCTTAAATTTCTCAAGGTCTATAGGCCCCTTTCTATGTAGTTGGTACTAACCACGGGGTTTTAGTTTATTGCCTGTCGCTTCCACGGCTGTTCCCTCTGTTATAGCTTCTTCTGTTTGCTGGTCTCTTCAGTGTCTGATTTCCACCCTGATACAAAGTGGGCGGTGGTAGACACCTTTTTTTTTTTTTTTTTTTTTTTAGACTCACTTGTTCAGGTGCGCTGTGGGGAGGGAGGGACGCTGCAAATAAAAAACACTGGCATGTGCACGCAGTGGCTCAGCCACACTGGGCCTGCCCCCACTCACTGTCTCCCTGCCCACTCTGCTCAGGCTCTCTCTTTCCCCACCAGAACCATCCGCAACCCGCTCTGAGCTGCTTGCCCCTCCCAGGTCTAAGCCGCTCAAGTTCAGGCACTCGAGTAGTCCTCAGAGGCCCAGGCTCGGTTGGGCCTGCGTTTTGTGCCCTTCGCAGATTCCAGCAGTGCAGGTAATGGGGTGTTTAGCAAGCGCAGCTTCTGTGACTTATCGTCACCCCACCACTCGGTTTTCTAGGTGTACAACCAGTGCACTTTCTTAGGCGGATGTTGGCCGACCAGAGCCCCAAGAAGTCTTAGTTAGCATAGAAGCCTGCTTACAGTTTTGTGGATAATGTCTCTCTGGGGCTTCGATTGCCTCCCTCCGGCTCTGGCTGCCTGTCATGGGAGGGGAATGGTCTGCAGCCGGCTATCTCTGTACAGTCCTTTGTTCTGTGCATGGGCCTGGCGGTGTCTTAGGTTAGGGCTGGCTTTTCGTGTGGTAGGTATCCCACAGTCTGGTTTGCTAGCCCAAATTATTTCGCTTAGGTAGCGCTCGGGATATTCAGGCCAGTCCTTACTCTAGTGATGCAGCCCATGATGCAGCCCACTCTGCACCTCCCTGCCCAGCCCCCGCTTGCTAATGGTGGATGCAGGCGTTTGCACTGCTTCTCCGCTGGGGAAGTTATTGTAGGGCTCATAGTCTGTGGGTTTTAATTGTTTATTTATTTTCCTCCCTGTTATGTTGCCCTCTGTGCTTCCCAGGCTTGGCACAGACTCGGCAGTGAGAATGTTTCCTGGTGTTTGGAAATTTCTCTCTTTTTAAGACTCCCTTCTGGGAGGAGCTAAGATGGTGTACATGTAGGACGGGGAGAATACTTTCTCCTCCACAAATTCATTAAAAGAACATTTGAACACTGAGTAAATTCTACAAAACAACTTCTGAATGTCGGCAGAGGACATCAGGCACTTAGTAAGACAATTCATTGTCTTCAACAGGAGATTATGAGCCCTGCGGTAACTCCTTTTGTGGAGAAGCGGCATGGACATCAGCATTTGCTATTAGCAAGCGGGGGCTGGGCTAGGAGGAGCGGCACGGCCTGCATTGCTTTGAGTAAGGATTTGGTCTCTACTTGAGTGAAATAACCAGACTGTCAGATATCTACTACGTCAAAAGTCAGTCCTAACCTAAGACACCACCAGGACTACGTACGGAACAAAGGACTGCACAGAGATACCCGGCTGCAGACCGTCCCACTCTGGTGACAGGCAGCCAGAGCCAGAAGCGGGCAATCACAGCCCCAGAGAGATATTATTCACAAAACTGTAAGCAGGCTTCTTTGCTAACTAAGGCTTCTTAGGGCTCTGGATGGTTAACATCTGCCTGAGAAGGTGTGCCAGTTGTATACCCAGAAAACTGAGCGGTAGGGAGGCAATAAGTCGCAGCAGCTGTGCTCGCTAAACACTTCATCACCTGCGCTACTCGGACCTGGGAAGGGTACAAAATGCAGACTCAACTGAGTCTGTGCTTCTGAGGACTATCCGAGTGCCTGAAACTGGCTGGCTTAGATTTGGTTGTTCATCTCCACCTGCTCTCTAACAGGGCAGAGATCAGATATTGAAAAGACTAGTAAACTGCCTCAATAAAGAGAATTCAACAAACTACCAGAATATAGTAAGGACACTCTAAACTTGTCAATTTTAACAAGATGAGGAGACAGAGGAATACCCAGCAGCTAAAGGAACAGGATAAATGCCCACTAAACCAAACCAAAGAGGAAGAGATAGGGAATCTACCTAATAAAGAATTCCGAATAATGATAGTGAAATTAATCCAAAATCTTGAAATCAAAATGGAATCACAGTTAAAGAGTCTGGAGACAAGGATTGAGAAGATGCAAGAAAGGTTTAATAAGGACCTAGAAGAAATAAAAAAGACTCAACATATAATGAATAATGCAATATATGGGATCCAAAACACTCTGGAGGCAACAAATAGTAGAATAACAGAGGCAGAAGATAGGATTAGCGAATTAGAAGATAGAATCCTAGAAATAAATGAATCAGAGGAGAAACAAGAAAAACAAATCAAAAGAAATGAGGACAATCACAGAGACCTCCAGGATAACATTAAACGCTACAACACCCGAATCATTGGAGTTCCAGAAGAAGAAGATAAAAAGAAAGACCACGAGAAAATACTTGAGGAGATAATAGTTGAAAACTTCCCTAAAATGGAGAAGGAAATTACCACTCAAGTTCAAGAAATCCAGAGAGTCCCTAACAGGATAAACCCAAGGCAAAACACCCCAAGACACATATTAATCAAATTAACAAAGATTAAATACAAAGAACAAATACTAAAAGCAGTGAGGGAAAAACATCAAATAACTCACAAGGGAATTCCCATAAGGATAATAGCTGATCTTTCAATAGAAACTCTCCAAGCCAGGTGGGAATGGCAAGGCATAATTAAAGTGATGAAAGAAAATAACTTACAGCCTAGATTATTGTATCCAGCAAGGATCTCATTCAAATATGAAGGAGAAATCAAAAGCTTCACAGATAAGCAAAAGTTGAGAGAATTTTGCATCACTAAACCATTTCTCCAACAAAAACTAAAGGACATTCTCTAGATAGGAATCACTAAAAGGGTGTATAAATTTGAACCCCAAACAATAAAGTAAATCTTACTTATCAATAATTACTTAAAACGTTAATGGGCTGAATGCCCTAGTCAACAGACAAAGACTGGCCAAATCGATACAAAAACAAGACTCCTACATACTTTGTCTACAAGAGATAACCAAAAGATTAAAACAGGTCGAATGGATACAAAAACTAGACCCATATATATGTTGTCTACAAGAGAACTACTTTAAAATAGAGGATATACACTGACTGAAAATGAAGGACTCGAAAAATATTTTCTATGCAAATACGGACCAAAAGAAAACAGCGGTAGCAATACTCATATCAGATAAAATTCACTTTAAAATAAGGTCCTGAAAAGGAGACAATGAAGGTTATACATAACGACTTAGAGGAACAATCCAAAAAGAAGTTATAACAATTATAAATATATATGCCCTCAACATTGGAGCATTGATATATCTAAGGCAAACACTAATTAGCATGATAGAAGAAATATACAACAACACAATAATAGTGGGAGACTTTAATACCCCACTCATACTTATACAATCTGGCTGTAATAGACAAAGTAAAGAGGAAAACATATTCACTTATGAGCCTCAAAAAATTCAGTTCACTTGGGAGAGTTTAAAAAAAAATTAAAAAAAAAACAGACTTATTTTTTCATTCTGTAAATGTTTATTAACTATTTTATGGGTCTGATACCACTTTGGGTATTAAGGAGGAAGAAGTGACAAATGTGATCCTATCCTAAATAATATATTGTTGAAAAGATAAACCTACTAATACAAAATACCAAGATGTGTCTAAGATGAGAACACCCAAACTGGACTTTTAGTCTCCTGAACTTTTCATTTTCAGATCAAACCTCCTAATATAAGATGAATTTAATCTGATTTTTAAAAACATTCTTTGTGATTAAAAACAGTAAGCCATTAGTTAAGAAATTACATATACTCCTCCACACCATCACTCCCATTTTTCCTTCCCTTTTTCCTCCCACCCTCATTGATCCTTTCCTTTGTCCATTTTCCTTTGCAAAAAAATAAAAATAAAAAATAAAAAAAATTTTAATAAATAATAAAGAAAAAAAATAAAACAAATAACCAAGAAAGATTCAGAAACTGTGTATTGTAAGAATCTGTTGAGACCCTCACTTGCTTTTCCTTTTTCTTTGTCAAAAAAAAAAAGACTCCCTTCCATGGACAGAGGTCCATCCCTCCCTCTTTGTCTCTTTTTTGTCTTTTACATTTTTTACTACCTCCTTTAGAAGGCAATGAGTTGCTTTTCTGGGTGTCTGATGTCCTCTGCCGGCTTTCAGAAGTTGTTTTGTGGAATTTACTCGGCGTTTAAATGTTCTTTTGATGAATTTGTGGAGGAGAAAGTGTTCTCCCCGTCCTGTTCTTCCGCCATCTTAGCTCCTCCCTGAATGGTGAGCTTTAAGCCAACTTTTTCACTCTCCACTTTCACTTTGATCCAGAGGCATTTTAGTTCCTCTTCAATTTCTGCCATAAGGGTGGTGTCATCTGCATATCTGAGGTTATTGATATTTCTCCCGGAAATCTTGATTCTAGCTTGTGTTTCTTCCAGTCCAGCATTTCTCATGATGTACTCTGCATAGAAGTTAAGTAAGCAAGGTGACAATATACAGCCTTGACGTAATCCTTTTCCTATTTGGAAAATAGTTGTTGTTGTTCCATGTCCAGTCTGTTGTTCCATGTCCAGTTCTAACTGTTGCTTCCTGACCTACATACAGATTTCTCAAGAGGCAGGTCAGGTGATCTGGTATACCCATCTCTTTCAGAATTTTCCACAGTTTATTGTGATCCACACAGTCAAAAGCTTTGGCACAGTCAATAAAGCAGAAATAGATGTTTTTCTGGAACTCTCTTGCTTTTTCCATGATCCAGTGGATGTTGGCAATTTGATCTCTGGTTCCTCTGCCTTTTCTAAAACCAGCTTGAACATCAGGAAGTTCATGGTTCACATATTGCTAAAGCCTGGCTTGGAGAATTTTGAGCATTACTTTACTAGCGTGTGAGATGAGCCCAATTATGTGGTAGTTTGAGCATTCTTTGGCATTGCCTTTCTTTGAGATTGGAATGAAAACTGACCTTTTCCAGTCCTGTGGCCACTGCTGAATTTTCCAAAATTGCTGGCATTTTGGGTGCAGCACTTTCACAGCATCATTTTTCAGCATTTGGAATAGCTCCACTGGAATTCCATCACCTCCACTAGCTTTGTTCCTAGTGATGCTTTCTAAGGCCCACTTGACTCCACATTCCAAGATGTCTGGCTCTAGGTCAGTGATCACATCATTGTAATTATCTGGATTGTGAAGATCTTTTTGGTACAGTTCTTCTGTGTATTCTTACCACCTTTTTTAAATATCTTCTGCTTCTGTTAGGTCCATACCATTTCTGTCCTTTATCGAGCCCATCTTTGCATGAAATGTTCCCTTGGTATGTCTAATTTTCTTGCAGAGATCTCTAGTCTTTCCCATTCTGCTGTCTTCTTCTATTTCTTTGCATTGATCGCTGAGGAAGGCTTTCTTATGTCTTCTTGCTATTCTTTGGAACTCTGTATTCAGATGTTTATATCTTCCCTTTTCTCCTTTGCTTTTTTCCTTTTCACAGCTATTTGTAAGGCCTCCCCAGACAGCCATTTTGCTTTTTTGCATTTCTTTTCCATGAGGATGTTCTTGATCCCTGTCTCCTGTACAATGTCACAAACCACATTCATAGTTCATTAGGCACTCTATCTATCAGATCTAGGCCCTTAAATCTATTTCTCACTTCCACTGTATAATCATAAGGGATTTGATTTAGGTCATACCTGCTTGGTCTAGTGGTTTTCCCTACTTTCTTCAATTTAAGTCTGAATTTGGCAATAAGGAGTTCATGATCTGAGCCACAGTCAGCTCCCGGTCTTGTTTTTGTTGACTGTATAGAGCTTCTCCATCTTTGGCTGCAAAGAATATAATCGATCTGATTTCGGTGTTGACCATCTGATGATGTCCATGTGTAGAGTTTTCTCTTGTGTTGTTGGAAGAGGGTGTTTGTTATGACCAATGCATTTTCTTGGCAAAACTCTATTAGTCTTTGCCCTGCTTCATTCCGTATTCCAAGGCCAAATTTGCCTGTTCCTCCAGGTGTTTTTTGACTTCCTACTTTTGCATTCCAGTCCCCTATAATGAAAAGGACATCTTTTTTGGGTGTTAGTTCTAAAAGGTCTTGTAGGTCTTCATAGACCGTTCAACTTTAGCTTCTTCAGTGTTACTGGTTGGGGCATAGACTTGGATTACTGTGACATTGAATGGTTTGCCTTGGAAATGAACAGAGATCATTCTGTCGTTTTTGAGATTGCATCCAAGTACTGCATTTCAGACTCTTTTGTTGACCATGATGGCCACTCCATTTCTTCTGAGGGATTCCTGCCGGCAGTAGTAGATATAGTGGTCCTCTGAGTTAAATTCACCCATTCCAATCCATTTTAGTTCGCTAATTCCTAGAATGTCAACATTCACACTTGCCATCTCTTGTTTGACCACTTCCAATTTGCGTTGATTCATGGACCTGACATTCCAGGTTCCTATACAATATTGCTCTTTACAGCATTGGACTTTGCTTCTATCACCAGACACATCCACAGCTGGGTATTCTTTTTGCTTTGGCTCCATCCCTTCATTCTTTCTGGAGTTATTTCTCCACTGATCTCCAGTAGCATGTTGGGCCCCTACTGACCTGGGGAGTTTCTCTTTCAGTATCCTATCATTTTGCCTTTTCATACTGTTCATGGGGTTCTCAAGGCAAGAATACTGAAGTGGTTTGCCATTCCCTTCTCCAGCGGACCACACCGTGTCAGATATCTCCACCATGACCCGCCCATCCTGGGTTGCCCCACGGGCATGGCTTAATTTCATTGAGTTAGACAAGGCTGTGGTCCTGGTGTGATTAGATTGACTAGTTTTCTGTGAGTATGGTTTCAGTGTATTTGCCCTCTGATGCCCTCTTGCAAGACCTACCGTCTTACTTGGGTTTCTCTTACCTTGGGACTGGGGTATCTCTTCCTGACTGCTCCAGCAAAGCACAGCCATCTCACCTTACCCTGGACGAGAGGTCTTTCCTCACCGCCACCCTTCCTGACCTTGGGGGAGGGGTATCTCCTCACCGCCGCCCTTCCTGACCTCGGTAGGTCATGGGGTAGCTCCTCTCGGCCGTGCTTAGTGCGCCAGTCCTCACCGCCGTCCTTCCTCGGTCTT
Organism: Tragelaphus eurycerus; assembly: GCA_935064755.1. Lineage (NCBI taxonomy): Eukaryota > Metazoa > Chordata > Mammalia > Artiodactyla > Bovidae > Tragelaphus > Tragelaphus eurycerus. The sequence continues at coordinate 1,927,224 of CAKXYN010000187.1, read as the reverse complement.
TGGGTAGCTCCTCTCGGGCCGCGCTCTCTCAGTGTGCGGCACAGCCAGCGAGGCTCTCTCAGTGTGCCGCGCAGCCGGCGGATCTGCCTCTTGAAAAATCTGTATGCAGGTCAGGAAGCAACAGTTAGAACTGGTCATGGAACAACAGACTGGTTCCAAATAGGAAAAGGAGTACGTCAGGGCTGTATATTGTCACCATGTTTATTTAACTTATATGCAGAGTATACCATAAGAAATGCTGTACTGGAAGAAACACAAGCTGGAATCAAGATTGCTGGGAGAAATACCAATAACCTCAGATATGCAGATGATACCACCCTTATGGCAGAAAGTGAAGAGGAACTAAAAAGCCTCTTGATGAAAGTGAAAGTGGAGAGTGAAAAGGTTGGCTTAAAGCTCAACATTCAGAAAATGAAGATCATGACATCTGGTCCCATCACTACATGGGAAATAGATGGAGAAACAGTGGAAACAGTGCCAGACTTTATTTTTCTGGGCTCCAAAATCACTGCAGATGGTGACTGCAGCCATGAAATTAAAAGACTCTTACTTCTTGGAAGGAAAGTTATGACGAACCTAGATAGCATATTCAAAACAGAGACATCACTTTGCCAACAAAGGTTCGCCTAGTCAAGGCTATGGTCTTTCCTGTGGTCATGTATGGATGTGAGAGTTGGACTGTGAAGAAGGCTGAGCGCCGAAGAATTGATGCTTTTGAACTGTGGTGTTGGAGAAGACTCTTGAGAGTCCCTTGGACTGCAAGGAGATCCAACCGGTCCATTCTGAAGGAGATCAGCCCTGGGATTTCTTTGGAAGGAATGATGCTAAAGCTGAAACTCCAGTATTTTGGCCACCTCATGTGAAGAGTTGACTCATTGGAGAAGACTCTGATGCTGGGAGGGATTGGGGGCAGGAGGAGAAGGGGACGACAGAGGATGAGATGGCTGGATGGCATCACTGACTCGATGGATGTGAGTCTGAGTGACCTCCGGGAGTTGGTGATGGACAGGGAGGCCTGGCGTGCTGCAGTTCATGGGGTCGCAAAGAGTCGGACATGACTGAGTGACTGATCTGATCTGATCTGATCTGATAATGAAAACGACATCTTTTTTGGGTGTTAGTTCCAAAAAGTCTTGTAGGTCTTCATAGAACCAACCATTTGACTTCAGCTTCCTCAGCGTTACTGGTTGGGGCATATACTTGGATTACTGTGACGTTGAATGGTTTGCCTTGCAAACCAACAGAGATCATTCTGTCATTTTTGAGGTTGCATCCAAGTACTACATTTCGGACTCTTTTGTTGACCATGATGGCCACTCCATTTCTTCTGAGGGATTCCTGCCCACAGTAGTAGATATAATGGTCATCTGAGTTAAATCCACCAATTCCAGTCCATTTTAGTTGACTGATTCCTAGAATGTCGGCATTCACTCTTGCCACCTCTTGTTTGGCCACTTCCAATTTGCCTTGATTCGTGGACCTGACATTCCAGGTTCCTATGCAATATTGCTCTTTATAGCATCGGGCCTTGTTTCTATCACCAGTCACATCCACAGCTGGGTATTGTTTTTATTTTGGTTCCATCCCTTCATTCTTTCTGTAGTTATTTCTCCACTGATCTCCAGTAGCATATTGGGCCCCTACTGACCTGGGGAGTTCCTCTTTCAGGATCCTATCATTTTGCCTTTTCATACTGTTCATGGGGTTCTCAAGGCAAGAATACTGAAGTGGTTTGCCATTCCCTTCTCCAGTGGACCATGTTCTGTCTGATCTCTCCACCGTGACCAGCCTGTCTTGGATCCCCCCACGGGCATGGCTTAGTTTCATTGAGTTAGACAAGGCTGTTGTCCTAGTGTGATTAGATTGACTAGTTTTCTGTGAGTATGGTTTCATTGTGTCTGCCCTCTGATGCCCTCTTGCAATACCTACTGCCTTACTTTGGATTATCTTACCTTTGGCAAGGGGTATCTCTTCTCGGCTGCTCCAGCAACCTGCAGCTGCTGCTCTTTACCTTGGACGAGGGGTATCTCCTCACCACTGCCCTTCCTGACCTTCATCGTGGGTTTGTTCCTCTAGGCCCTCCTGCGCCCATGCAGCCACCGCTCCTTGGACATGGGGTTGGTCCTCCCGGTGGCCGCCCCTGGCCTTGGGCTTGGGGGCATGGGGTAGCTCCTCCTGGCCACCGCCCCTGGACTCCGAGGTGGGTAGCTCCTCTCGGCTGCTGCCCCTGACCTCGGACTTGGGTAGCTCTTCTCAGCCATTCCTGGGCTGTCACAGCCTGGCACTTTCAGCTTCTGCCCCTGACCTCAGACGTGGGGTAGCTCCTCTCAGCTGCGCTTAAGTGTACTGGTGGCAGCCGCCTACGCTTAAGTGCGCAGGTCACTATGTTACAATATTGTATCGGTTTTGCCATATATCAACATGAATTCGCCACGAGTGTACACGTGTTCCCAATCCTGAACCCCCCTCCCACCTCCTTCCCCATATAATCCCTCTGGGTCATCCCAGTGCACCAGCCCCAATCATCCTGTATCCTGCATCAAACCTGGACTGGCAATTTGTTTCTTATATGATATTATACATGTTTCAATGCCATTCTCCCAAATCACCCCCCGCTCCCTCTCCCACGGAGTCCATAAGACGTCTATACATCTGTGTCTCTTTTGCTGTCTCGCATACAGGGTTATTGTTAACATCTTTCTAAATTCCATATATATGCGTTAGTATACTGTATTGGAGTTTTTCTTTCTGGCTTACTTCACTCTGTATAATCGGCTCCAGTTTCAACCACCTCATTAGAACTGATTCAAATGTATTCTTTTTAATGGTTGAGTAATACTCCATTGTGTATATGTACCACTGCTTTCTTATCCATTCCTCTGCTGATGGACATCTAGGTTGCTTCCATGTCCTGGCTATTATAAACAGTGCTGGAATGAACATTGGTGTACATGTGTCTCTTTCAGTTCTGGTTTCCTTGGTGTGTATGTCCAGCAATGGGATTGCTGGATCATAAGGCAGTTCTATTTCCAGTTTTTTAAGGAATCTCCATACTGTTCTCCATAGTGGCTATACTAGTTTGCATTCCCACCAACAGTATTAGAGGGTTCCCTTTTCTCCACACCCTCTCCAGCATTTATTGCTTGTAGGCTTTTGGATTGCAGCCATTCTGACTGGTTTGAAATGGCACCTCATTGTGGTTTTGATTTGCATTTCTCTGATAATGAGTGAGGTTGAGCATCTTTTCATGTGTTTGTTAGCCATCTGTATGTCTTCTTTGGAGAAATGTCTAGTTCTTTGGTCCATTTTTTGATTGGGTCCTTTATTTTTCTGGAATTGAGCTGTAGGAGTTGCTTGTATATTTTTGAGATTAGTTGTTTGTCAGTTGCTTCATTTGATATTATTTTCTCCCATTCTGAAGGCTGTCTTTTCACCTTGCTTATAGTTTCTTTTGTTGTGCAGAAGCTTTTAAATTTAATTAGATCCCATTTGTTTATTTTTGCTTTTATTTCCAATATTCTGGGAGGTGGGTCATAGAGGATCCTGCTGTGATGTATGTCAGAGAGTGTTTTGCCTATGTTTTCCTCTAGGAGTTTTATGGTTTCTGGTCTTACATTTAGATCTTTAATCCATTTTGAGTTTATTTTTGTGTATGGTGTTAGAAAGTGTTCTAGTTTCATTCTTTTACAAGTGGTTGACCAGTTTTCCCAGCACCACCTGTTAAGGAGATTGTCTTTAATCCATTGTATATTCTTGCCTCCTTTGTCAAAGATAAGGTGTCCATAGGTGTGTGGTTTATCTCCGGGCTTTCTATTTTGTTCCATTGGTCTATATTTCTGTCTTTGTGCCAGTACCATACTGTCTTGATGACTGTGGCTTTGTAGTAGAGCCTGAAGTCAGGCATGTTGATTCCTCCAGTTCCATTCTTCTTTCTCAAGATAGCTTTGGCTATTCGAGGTTTTTTGTATTTTGATACAAATTGAGAAATTATTTGTTCTAGTTTTGTGATAAGTACCATTGGTAGCTTGATGGGGATTGCACTGAATCTATAAATTGCTTTGGGTAGTATACTCATTTTCACTATATTGATTCTTCCGATCCATGAACATGGTATATTTTTTCCATCTATTGGTGTCCTCTTTGATTTCTTTCACCAGTGTTTTATAGTTTTCAATTTATAGGTCTTTAGTTTCTTTAGGTAGATATAGTCCTAAGTATTTTATTCTTTTCATTGCAATGGTAAAAGGAAATGTTCCTTAATTTCTTTTTCTATTTTCTCATTATTAGTGTACAGGAATGCAAGGGATTTCTGTGTGTTGATTTTATATCCTGCAACTTTACTATATTCATTGATTAGTTCTAGTAATTTTCTGGTGGAGTCTTTAGGGTTTTCTATGTAGAGGATCATGTCATCTGCAAACAGTGAGAGTTTTACTTCTTCTTTTCCAATTTGGATTCCTTTTATTTCTTTTTCTGCTCTGATTGCTGTGGCCAAAACTTCCAAAACTGTGTTGAGTAGTAATGGTGAAAGTGGGCATCCTTGTCTTGTTCCTGACTTTAGGGGAAATGCTTTCAATTTTTCACCATTGAGGATAATGTTTACTGTGTGCTTTTCATATATAACATTTATTATGTTGAGGTATGTTCCTTCTATTCCTGCTTTCTGCAGGGTTTTTATCATAAATGGATGTTGAATTTTGTCAAAGGCTTTCTCTGCATCTATTGAGATTATCATACAACTTTTATTTTTCAATTTGTTGATGTGATATATTACATTGATTGACTTGCAGATATTGAAGAATCTTGGCATCCCTGGGATAAAGCCTACTTGGTCATGGTGTATGATCTTTTTAATGTGTTGTTGGATTCTGATTGCTAGAATTTTGTTAAGGATTTTTGCATCTATGTTCATTAGTGATATTGGCCTGTAGTTTTCTTTTTTTGTGCCATCTTTGTCAGGTTTTGGTATTAGGGTGTTGGTGGCCTCATAGAATGAGTTTGGAAGTTTACCTTCCTCTGCAATTTTCTGGAACAGTTTGAGTAGGATAGGTGTTAGCTCTTCTCTAAATTTTTGGTAGAATTCAGCTGTGAAGCCGTCTGGACCTGGGCTTTTGTTTGCTGGAAGATTTCTGACTATAGTTTCAATTTCTGTGCTTGTGATGGGTCTGTTGAGATTTTCTATTTCTTCCTGGTCCAGTTTGGGAAAGTCGTACTTTTTTAAGAATTTGTCCATTTCTGCCACGTTGTCCATTTTATTGCCATATAATTGCTGATAATAGTCTCTTATGATCCTTTCTGTGTTGTCTGTTGTGATCTCTCCCTTTTAAGTTTTAATTTTATTGATTTGATTTTTCTCCCTTTGTTTCTTGATGAGTCTGGCTAATGGTTTGTCAATTTTATTTATCCTTTCAACAAACCAGCTTTTGGGTTTGTTGATTTTTTCTATGGTCTCCTTTGTTTCTTTTGCATTTATTTCTGCCCTAATTTTTAAGATTTCTTTCCTTCTACAGTAGAAAGTGAAGAAGAACTAAAAGCCATTGATGAAGGTGAAAGAGGAGAGTGAAAAAGTTCGCTTAAAACTCAACATTCAGAAAGCAAAGATCATGGCATCTGGTCCCATCACTTCATGGGAAATAGATGGGGAAACAGTGGAAACACTATCAGACTTTGTTTTATTGTGCTCCAAAGTCACTGCAGATGGTGACTGCAGCCATGAAATTAAAAGACGCTTACTCCTTGGAAGAAAAGTTATTACCAACCTATATAGCATATTGAAAAGCAGAGACATTACTTTGCCACCAAAGGTTCGTCTAGTCAAGGCTATGGTTTTCCAGTGGTCATGTATGGATGTGAGAGTTGGATTGTGAACAAAGCTGAGTGCCGAAGAATTGATGCTTTTGAACTGTGGTGTTGGAGAAGACTCTTCAAAGTCCCTTGGACTGCAAGGAGATCCAACCAGTCCATTCTGAAGGACATCAGCCCTGGGATTTCTTTGGCAGGAATGATGCTAATGCTGAAACTCCAGTACTTTGGCCACCTCATATGAAGAACGTGAGTCTGAATGAACTCCGGGAGGTGGTGATGGACAGAGAGGCCTGGCATGCTGCAATTCATGGGTTTGCAAAAAGTTGTACATAACTGAGCGACTGAACTGAACTGAACTGAACTAACCCTAGGGTGCTGCATTTCTTCCTTTTCTAGTACTTTAGGTGTAGAGTTAGGTTATTTATTTGACTTTTTTTCTTGTTTCTTGAGGTATGCCTGTATTGCTATGAACTTTACCCTTAGCACAAATTTTATAGTGTCTCGTAGGTTTTGAGTTGTTGCGTTTTCATTTTCATTCGTTTCTGTGCATATTTTGATTTCTTTTTTGATTTCTTCTGTGATTTGTTGGTTATTCAGCAGCGTGTTGTTCAGCCTCCATATGTTGGGATTTTTAATAGTTTTTCTTCTGTAATTGACACCTAATCTTACTGCACTGTGGTCAGAAAAGATGCTTGGAATGATTTCAAATTTTTGAATTTATCAAAGCTAGATTTATGGCCCAGAATGTGATCTATCCTGGAGAAGGTTCTGTGTGTACTTGAGAAAAAGGTGAAATTCATTGTCTTGGGATGGTATGTCTTATAGATATCAATTAGGTCTAACTGGTCTATTGTATCATTTAAAGTTTGTGTTTCTTTGTTAATTTTCTGTTTAGTTGATCTATCCATAGGTGTAAGTGGGGTATTAAAGTCTCCCACTATTATTGTTTTATTGTTAATTTCCCCTTTCATACTTGTTAGCATTTGTCTTACATATTGCGGTGCTCCTATGTTGGGTGCATATATATTTATAATTGTTATATCTTCTTCTTGGATTGATCCTTTGATCTTTATGTAGTGTTCTTCTTTGTTTCTTTTCACAGCCTTGGTTTTAAAGTCTATTTTATCTGATATGAGTATTGCTACTCCTGCTTTCTTTTGATCTCTATTTGCATGGAATATCTTTTTCCAGCCCTTTACTTTCAGTCTGTATGTTTCTCCTGTTTTGAGGTGGGCCTCTTGTAGACAACATATGTAGGGGTCTTGTTTTTGTATCCATTCGGCCAGTCTTTGTCTTTTGGTTGGGGCATTCAACCCCTTTACATTTAAGGTAATTATTGATAAGTATGATCCCATTGTCATTTACTTTATTGTTTTGGGTTTGAGTTTATATACCACTTTTGTGTCTCCTGTCTAGAGAATATCCTTTATCATTTCTTGGAGAGCTGGTTTGTTGGTGCTGAATTCTCTCAGCTTTTGCTTGTCTGTAAAGGTTTTGATTTCTCCTTCATATTTGAATGAGATCCTTGCTGGGTACAATAATCTGGGCTGTAGGTTATTTTCTTTCATCACTTTAAGTATGTCTTGCCATTCCCTCCTGGCTTGGAGAGTTTCTATTGAAAGATCAGCTGTTATCCTTATGGGAATCCACAATGGGAGATTTTAAACTAGCAAAGGGAGGGATTATAAATGCTTATTTTCTTTGTCTTTGGAGTTTTTAACATTCTTTTGTAACCTGAGATTATTTAACTCTGTTTTGACTGAAATTCTGCTAACTTTGGAGCCAGTTATAGTAGTTGACTGGATGATTTTATGACTTGTTAATGTCATATTAATGTCAGACACTTAATAATGTCTGACACTGGCCTTTTCCAGAGGACAGCCACTTTCTATTTTATATGCTTCTGCATTATTTGAAAATGTGTCAAATGTTTTTATTGGAAAACTCAGCAGTGATCACAGGATTGGAAAAGTTCAGTTTTCATTCCAATCCTAAAGAAAGGCAATGCCAAAGAATGCTCAAACTACTGCACAATTGCACTCATCTCAGATGCTAGTAAAGTAATCCTCAAAATTCTCCAAGCCACGCTTCAGCAGTACCTGAACTATGAATTTCCAGATGTTCAACCCGGCTTTAGAAAAGGCAGAGGAACCAGAGATCAAATTACCAACATCTGCTGGATCATGGAAAAAGCAAGAGAGTTCCAGGAAAATATCTATTTCTGCTTTATTGACTATGCCAAAGCCTTTGACTGTGTGGATCACAATAAACTGTGGAAAATTCTAAAAGATGGGAATACCAGACCACCTGACCTGCCTCTTGAGAAACCTATATGCAGGTCAGGATGCAACAATTAGAACTGGACATAGAGCAACAGACTGGTTCCAAATAGGAAAAAGAGTACATCAAGGCTGTATATTGTCATCCTGCTTATTTAATGTATATGCAGAGTACATCATGAGAAACGTTGGGCTGGAAGAAGCACAAGCTGGAATCAAGATTGCCAGGAGAAATATCAATAACATCAGAAATGCAGATGACACCACCCTCATGGCAGAAAGTGAAGGGAACTAAAAAGACTCTTGATGAAAATGAAATAGGAGAGTGAAAACGTTGACTTAAAGTTCAACATTCAGAAAACTAAGATCATGGCATCCAGTGCCATCACTTCATGGGAAATAGATGGGGAAACAATAGAAACAGTGTCAGGCTTTATTTTTCTGGGCTCCAAACTCACTGCAGATGGTGATTGCAGCCTTGAAATGAAAAGACATTCACTCCTTGGAAGAGAAGTTACAACCAACCTATATAGCATATTGAAAAGCAGAGACATTACTTTGCCAATAAAGGTCCATCTAGTCAAGGCTATGGTTTTTCCACTAGTCATGTATGGATGTGAGAGTTGGACTATGAAGAAATCTGAGCACCAAAGAATTGATGCTTTTGAACTATGGTGTTGGAGAAGACTCTTCAAAGTCCCGTGGACTGCAAAGAGATCCAACCAGTCCATTCTGAAGGAAATCAGCCCTGCGTGTTCTTTGGAAGGAATGATGCTAAAGCTGAAACTCCAGTACTTTGGCCACCTCATGGGAAGAGTTGACTCATTGGAAAAGACTCTGATGCTGGGAGGGATTGGAGGCAGGAGGAGAAGGAGACAATAGAGGATAAGATGACTGGATGGCATCACCAACTCGATGGATGTAAGTTTGAGTGAACTCCAGGAGATGGTGATGGACAGGGAGGCCTGGGGTGCTGCAATTCATGGTGTTGCAAAGAGTCAGACACGACTGAGTAACTGAGCTGAACTGAACTGATAGTCGTTGACTGAGCACAGGTCAAGCCCATTTGATTACGGAGATGTGAGGGAAAAACAATGGCGAGTGGTGAAGCCACAGTGGACAAGGGTATGGAGTTTCCTCAAAAAATTAAGAATAAAGCTACCATATAACCCAGCAATTCCACTTCTGGGTATTGATATGAAGGAAACAAAACAGTAGCTCAAAAACACATATACACTTCCATGTTCATAGCAGCATTATTTACAACAGCTAAAACATGGAAAAAATCTAAATCTCTACTGATGGATGAATAGATAAAGATGTGGTGTATATATATGTGAAATCTTGCCATTCACAACAACTTAGTTGGACCTTGAGAGCATTATCCTAAGTGATATAAGTCAAACAGAGAATGACAAATACTGTATGATCTCACTTATATGTGGAATCTTAAAAATCAAAACCAAAACAAGCTCATTGTTAACAGACAAACTAGTGACTGCCAGAGGTAGGGGGTGGGAGATGTGGAGAAAATGAGGGGTGTGAAATGGGTAAAGATAGTCAAAAGGTACAAACCTCCAACTATAAAAACATAGCCATGGGATGTAATGTACAGCATGGTGACTATAGTAAACAACATTTTATTGCATATTTGAAAGTTGCTAAGAGAATAGATCTTAAAAGTTCTCATCACAAGAAAAATTCTGAAACCATGAATGGTGATGGATATTAATGACGTATTGTGGTGATAATTTCACAGTAAATACAAATAGCAAATCATTATATTGTACAACTGAAACTTATATGTTATATGTCAATTATACCTCAAAAGAAAAAAAAGGAGAGAAAACAACAAATGAACAGAGACTAGATTGGTGGTTGTCTGAGGTAGAGAGAGGATGTGGGTAGGCAGTGGGTGAAATGGGTGAAGATTTTCAAAAAGTGCCAGCTTCCAGCTATAAAATAAATAAGTCCTGGGGATATAATGCACAGCATGGTGACTACAGTTAACAATGCTATATTGTTTAAATAAAGTTGCTAAGAGAGTAGATCTTAAAAGTTGTGATCACAAGAAAAGAATTTTGTAATAGTGGATATTAATTGGACATTGTAGTGATCATTTTGCAGTGCATACAGATGAGAATCATTATGGGCTTCCCTGGTGGCTCACATGGTAAAGAATTCACCTGCAATGTGGGAGACGTGGGTTCAATCCCTGGTCAGGAAGATCCCCTGGAAGAGGGCTTGGCCACCCACTCCAATATTCTTGCCTGGAGAATCCCTATGGACAGAGGAGCCTTGCAGGCGGAAGTCCATGTGTTGCAAAGAGTTTGACATGACTGAGCGACTAAGCACAGCACACAGGAATCATTATATTGTGCATCTGAAATGAAAATATTGCTATAGGTCAATTCAGTTCAGTTCAGTCACTCAGTCATGTCTGCCTCTCTGCAACCCCATGAATCACAGCATGCCAGGCCTCCCTGTCCATCACCAACTCCCAGAGTCCACCCAAACCCATGTCAATTAGTCGGTGATGCCATCCAACCATCTGATCCTCTGTTGTCTCCTTCTACTCCTGCCCTCAATCTTTCCCAGCATCAGGGTCTTCTCAAATGAGTCAGCTCTTCGCATCAGGTGGCCAAAGTATTGGAGTTTGAGCTTCAACATGTGTCCTTCCAATGAACACCCAGGACTGATCTCCTTGAGGATGGACTGGACTGGTTGGATCTCTTTGCTGTCCAAGGGACTCTCAAGAGTCTTCTCCAATACCACAGTTCAGAAGCATCAATTCTTCAGCGCTCAGCTTTCTTTATAGTCCAACTCTCACATCCACACATGACCACTGGAAAAACCATAGCCTTGACTAGACAGACCTTTGTTGACAAAGTAATGTCTCTGCTTTTTAATATGCTGTCTATGTTGGTTGTAACTTTCCTTCCAAAGAGTAAGGGTCTTTTCATTTCATGGCTGCAATCATCATCTGCAGTGAGTTTGGAGCCCTCCAAAATAAAGTCAGACACTGTTTCCCCATCTATTTCCCATGAAGTGATGGGGCCGGATGCTATGATCTTAGTTTTCTGAATGTTGAGCTTTAAGCCAACGTTTTCACTCTCCTCTTTCACTTCATCAAGAGGCTCTTTAGTTCTTCGTTTTCTGCCATGAGGGTGGCGTCATCTGCATATCTGAGGTTATTGATATTTCTTCCGGCAATCTTGATTCCAGCTTGTGCTTCCTCCAGCCCAGTATTTCTCATGATGTACTCTGCATATAAGTTAAATAAGCAGGGTGACAATATACAGCCTTGAGTTACATCTCAATAAAAAAGCAAGCAAGCAAACAAAAAGTGATAGTGAACTGTGAAATGCCTTGATTTTAGCCAGCTTCTTCTCCCCAGCTTGTGCATGGATGTGTATGCAGCAATTTTTAAGTGATTTGTACACCAGAGCAAAGCAGAACCTCTCCTTGGCTCATGATCTCTGAGTCATTCCTTTTTTTTTTTTTTTTGACTGATTTCCAGGATTTGCTTATTCATTCGACACAGAGATTTTTGACTTCCTGTTCTGTGTTAGGGGTACTACTAGAAAACTAGAGTAAGTAGCCTTTGCCTTCTCCAGGGGATCTTCCCAACCCAGGGATCGAACCTGGTTTCTTTACCAGCTGAGACACAAGGGAAGCCCAGGGGTACTACAGTGAGGAGAAATACAGATAAAAGCCTCTGTCTTCCAGGAGTTCATGTTCCAGTGAGGAAAATAAATAGTAAACAAAAATCTATGCATCACTTCCTCAGAGAAAACTAATTTTAAAAAAACATTGTGTGTCTCTCTAGCTTGAAGACCTTAGCAAGCTCATTACATACAGAATTAAATCAAAACTTTTCAGCATGGCATCAAATACCCCATGTAGCTGGTTTTCAAACTTTGGTGACAAAGATATTATTTCAAACTCATCTTGCCTCATTCACTCTCTTCTCCTCTGTCCTCAGTGCTCTGAGTCCTATACATCCTTCTTTACTGCAGATGATTTCATTGCTGTTGTGTAAATTGCCTTCAAGTGTTTTGGTGGAGGGATAAATGCAAATGAATGAAATCTTCACAATGATTATTATATCTCTTTGTTTAGATTTTCCATTTGCAATGGGCCCCGGTTAGCCATTCATTAAAGTGTAGTAATAAGGTACTGGTCATGAATGATTTTAACTTGAGCAAGGGGCCAACCAAGTACTTTCCCAAGACTCTCTTTTCTTATCTCTGAAGTACATCTATCACCTGTGGCTAGCTATGCATGTTTAAAGGTTTTTTTATTATGTTCTTTTAAACAAGTGGCTATTTTTTTTTCACCTCTCAATTTGCAAACATAACATGATAATGGTGTCACCACTTCCAGGCAAGTGCAGGAACAGGAGGGGAAAAAAATGTTAAGAAAGGGAATGAGAAAAACAAAATATGAGGACATCTAAGAAAAAGGGGAGATAAGAAAGGCTTCCTCAGTGATCAATGCAAAGAAATAGAGGAAAACAATAGAATGGGAAACTCTAGAGATCTCTTCAAGAAAATTAGAGATAACAAGTGAAGATGCAAAGATGGGCACAATAAAGGACAGAAGTGGTATGGACCTAACAGAAGCAGAAGATATTAAGAAGAGCTGGCAAAAATACACAGAAGAACTGTACACAGAAGATCATCACGACACAGATAATCACAGTGGTGTGATCACTCACCTGGTGCCAGACATCCTGGAATGCGAAGTCAAGTGGGCCTTAGGAAGAATCACTACAAACAAAGCTAGTGGAGGTGATGGAATTCCAGTTGAGCTAATTCAAATCCTAAAAGATGGTACTGTAAAAGTGCTGCACTCAATATGCCAGCAAATTTGGAAAACTCAGCAGTGGCCATAGGACTGAAAAACATCAGTTTTCATTCCAATCCCAAAGAAAGGCAATGCCAAAGAATGCCCAAACTACCGCACAATGCACTCATCTCACATGCTAGTAAAGTAATGCTCAAAATTCTCCAAGCTAGGCTTCAACAGTACATGAAACATGAGCTTCCAGATGTTCAAGCTGGTTTTAGAAAAGGCAGAGGAACCAGAGATCAAATTGCCAATATCTGTTGGATCATCAAAAAAGCAAGAAAGTTCCAGAAAAATATCTATTTCTGTTTTATTGACTATGCAAAAACCTTTGAATATGTGGACCACAACAAACTCTGGAAAACCCTTAAAGAGATGGGAATACCAGACCACCTGACCTGCCTCCTGAGAAATCTGTATGCAGGTCAAGAAGCAACAGTTAGAACTGGACATGGAACAACAGACTGGTTCCAAATAGAGAAAGGGGTATGTCAAGGCTGTATATTATCACCATGCTTATTTAACTTCTATGCAGAGTACATCATGAGAAATGTCAGGCTGGATGAAGCACAAGCTGGAATCAAATTTGCTGGGAGAAATATTAATAACCTCAGATATGCAGATAACACCACCCTTATGGCAGAAAGGGAAGAACTAAAGGGCCTCTTGATGAACGTGAAAGAGGAGAGTGAAAAAGTTGGCTTAAAATTAAACATTCAGAAAACTAAGATCATGGCATCCAGTCCCATCAATTCATGGCAAATAGATGGGGAAATGGTGGAAACAACTGCAGACTTTATTTTTTGGAGCTCCAAAATCACTGCAGATAGTGATTGCAGCCATGAAATTAAAAGACCCTTGCTCCTTGGAAGAAAAGTTATGACCAACCTAGACAGCATATTAAAAAGCAGAGACATTACTTTGCCAACAAAGGTCCATCTAGTCAAAGCTATGGGTTTTCCAATAGTCATGTATGGATGTAAGAGTTGGACTATAAAGAAAGCTGAGCGCTGAAGAATTGATGCTTTTGAACTACGGTGTTGGAGAAGACGCTTGAAGAGTCCCTTGGACAGTAAGGTGACCCAACCTGTCCTGAATATTCATTGGAAGGAATGATGCTAAGCTGAAACTCCAACACTTTGGCCACCTGATGCAAAGAACTGACTCACTGGAAAAGAACTTGATGCTAAGAAAATTGAGGGCTGGAGAAGGGGATGACAGAGGATGAAATGGTTGGATGACATCACTGACTCAATGGACATGAGTTAGAGTAAGCTCTGGGAATTGATGATGGACAAGGAGGCCTGGAATGCTGCAGTCCATGGTGTTGCAACGAGTCGTACATGACTGAGTAACTAAACTGAACTGAAATGAAAGCTCATCTGATAAATAATTTCTAGGGATGTAATATAAAACATGACATACAACTATAAGGACCACCGTTGTATGTTATATATGATAGCTAGTAAGTGTATATCCTAAAGCTTTCATCATAAGGAGAACTGCCCCCCCCCCCCCACCGTTTTTTTCCCATTTTTTTTTATTGGGTCTGTTTGAGATGATGGACATTAACTAATCTTATTATGGTAATCATTTCAAAATATATTTAAGTCAAACTTTATGCTGGACTTCCCTGGGTGGCTCAGAGGTTAAAGCGTCTGCCTCCAATGCGGGAGACCTGGGTTCGATTCCTGGGTCAGGAAGATCCCCTGGAGAAGGAAATGGCAACCCACTGCAGTATTCTTGCCTGGAAAATCCCATGGATGCAGGAGCCTGGTAGGCTACAGTACATGGGATTTCAAAGAGGCGGACACAATTGAGCGACTTCACTTTATGCTATATGCCTGAAACTCAAAGAGTGATATGTGTAAATGTATCTCAGTAAAACAGGGGGCGGGGTGAAGGTCATCAGATTCAAGACTGCCCATCCAAATTCCTACTTGAGACAAGAATTCCCTCTGCAATGAGTCTGCAAGGTGCCTTCCAGCATCCCTTCCTCCCTCCTCCCTCTCCTTCCTTCTACCTGCCTCCTCCTCACTTTCCTTTTTCTTTCTTTCTTCATTACTTTCATGTATAGTTGATACATAATGTTGTGTTTGTTTCAGATATACAGCATAGTGATCAGTATTTTTTTTTCAGATTCTTTTCCATTATATGTTATTACAAGATAGTGAATGCAGTTCCTGGTGCTATGCAGTAAATCCTTTTTGCGTATCTATTTGATGTACAATAGTTTGTATCTATTAATCCCATACCCCTACTTTGGTAACCATAAGTTCATTTTCTGTGTCTGAGTCTGTTTTCTCTCTCTCTAAATATATATATATTCTTTTGTGTTTGATTCCACACATCAGTGATATAATATCAGTTCAGTTCAGTTACTCAGTCGTGTCTGATTCTTTGTGACCCCATGGACTACAGCACACCAGGCTTTTATCATTTTCTGTCTGACGTTTCACTAAGCATTATAGTCTCTAGGTCTGTTCATGTTGCTGCAAGTGGCAATATTTCTTTTTTATGACTAATATTCCATTGTATATGCACTTACCACATCTTCTTAAGCTAGTCTTTTCTTGGTGTTTGTCAGGGCTGGAAAGGCAGCCAGTTTCACTGTGTTAATAACCTCAGGTATGCAGATGACACCACCCTTATGGCAGAAAGTGAAGAGGAACTAAAAAGCCTTTTGATGAAAGTGAAAGTGAAGAGTGAAAAAGTTGGCTTAAAGCTCAACATTCAGAAAACGAAGATCATGGCATCTGGTCCCATCACTTCATGGGAAATAGAAGGGGAAACAGTAGAAACAGTGTCAGACTTTATTTTTTCTGGGCTCCAAAATCAGTGCAGATGGTGACTGCAGCCATGAAATTAAAAGACACTCACTCCTTGGAAGGAAAGTTAGGACCAACATAGATAGCATATTCAGAAGTAGAGACATTGCCAACAAAGGTCTGTCTAGTCAAGGCTATGGTTTTTCCTGTGGTCATGTATGGATGTGAGAGTTGGACTGTGAAGAAGGCTGAGCGCCAAAGAATTGATGCTTTTGAAGTATGGTGTTGGAGAAGACTCTTGAGAGTCCCTTGGACTGCAAGGAGATCCAACCAGTCCATTCTGAAGGAGATCAGCCCTGGGATTTCTTTGGAGAGAATGATGCTGAAGCTGAAATTCCAGTACTTTGGCCACCTCATGCAAAGAGTTGACTCATTGGAGAAGACTCTGATGCTGGGAGGGATTGGGGGCAGGAGAAGGGGACGACAGAGGATGAGATGGCTGGATGACATCACTGACTCAATGGACTTGAGTCTGAGTGAACTCCGGGAGTTGGTGATGGACAGGGAGGCCTGGCGTGCTGCAATTCATGGGGTCGCAAAGAATTGGACACGACTGAGTGACTGAACTGAACTGAACTGAAAGTTCTCACGGTTGATGTTCTTTTTAGTCTGCTACCTCTCTCCTGCAAAAAAGGTCCTTTCTCATCCTGAGCTGCAATATTCCTGTTGGAAAAGTTCCATCCACAAGGAACTTGGTCTTTTTAATTCCATCTGTTCCCTCGCAGCATAGTCTCATCCCTCTTCTGAAGGACATAGCTACAGTTTCTTGAAGAGAGCACTCAGGCCTTTCTCTGCCCCATGGTCCAACCCCTGGTGTTCCTCAGGTGAACTTTCTGTGTCATCTGTCATTCCTCAGAGACTGAGTCACCCTAAATGCCTTCACTTAAACCTCTCTAGGTTTCAAATGCTCTGTTTAAATTTTGACATCCATAGCAGTCAACATGTAAATGAAAAGAAGAAGCCATTTAAAACTCAGAGTTGTAAATATTAAAAAAATTAATTATCAGAGTTTGGGGAGAGTAAGATACCATATTAAAAGTAAAAATTGTTCAATTTTTCCTGAAAGTTTGTTGAAAGAATGATAAAACTATTATTACTGTCTGACCTAGTAAATTTCCTTATATGAATCTATCTTTAAGAAATAATAATTGTGGGATAAAATATTTTTACATGATGATTTTCTTACAGCTTTGTTTCATTTAAAAACACCATATTAAAACTGCTTAATTAAGGTATAATTGGTATTTAGTAAAGATATGCAGATGACACCACCATTATGGCAGATAGCGAAGAGGAACTAAAAAGCCTCTCGATGAAAGTGAAAGAGGAGAGTGAAAAAGTTGGCTTAAAGCTCAACATTCAGAAAACGAAGATCATGGCATCTGGTCCCATCACTTCATGGGAAATAGATGGAGAAACAGTGGAAACAGTGTCAGACTTTATTTTTCTGGGCTCCAAACTCACTGCAGATGGTGATTGCAGCCATGAAATTAAAAGATGCTTACTCCTTGGAAGGAAAGTTATGACCAACCTAGATAGCATATTTGAAAGCAGAGATATTACTTTACCAACAAAGGTCCGTCTAGTCAAAGCTATGGTTTTTCTAGTAGTCATGTATGGATGTGAGAGTTGAACTGTGATGAAAGCTGAGCGCCGAAGAATTGATGCTTTTGAACTGTGGTGTTGGAGAAGACTCTTGAGAGTCTCTTGGACTGCAGGAGATCCAACCAGTCCATCCTAAAGGAGATCAGTCTTGGGTGTTCATTGGAAGGACTGATGCTGAGGCTGAAACTCCAGTACTTTAGCCACCTCACGTGAAGAGTTGACTCATTGGAAAAGACTTTGATGCTGGGAGGGATTGGGGGCAGGAGGAGAAGGGGACGACAGAGGATGAGATGGCTGGATGGCATCACTGACTCAATGGACGTGAGTTTGGGTGAACTCCATGAGCTGATAATGGACAGGGAGGCCTGGTGTGCTGTGATTCATGGCGGACACGACTGAGCAACTGATCTGAACTGAACTAAAACTATTTAAAGCATACAGTTGCCCATAAAGTGCTTATATTTAAAGTGTGTAATTTGATATGTTTTTCATTTTATTACTGTTAAGTATTCATAACATAAACTTACCAGTTATATAAATTTTGACATATGTATATATTCATGCCCCTTTGTAAGAACCTCACTTTTCTCCTTCCCATAACCTCACCCTGTCCCAGACAACCTCTATTCTACTTTCTGTCACTATAGATTAACTCACGTTTTCTAAACAGGTGTACTAATGAAATCATACAGAACGATTTTTTTCAGTCTGATTTCTTGCACTCTGTGCAATTATTTTGGATTCAGCTGTGTAAATTATTGCTGAATAGTATTTCATTATATAGATGTACCACAGTCTGTTTAATCGTTCACCTTGATGGACATTTGGGTTATTTCTAATTCAGTCTTTCAGTCGTCTACAACTCTTTGAGACCCCATGGACTGCAGCATGCCAGGCCTCCCTGTCCATCACCAACTCGGGGAGCATACACAAACTCATGTTCATTGAGTCATTGATGCCATCCAACCATCTCATCCTCTTGTCGTCCCTTTCTCCTCCAGCCTTCAATCTTTCCCAGAATCAGGGTCTTCTCCAATGAATCAGTTCTTCACATTAGGTGGCCAAAGTCTTGGAATTTCAGCTTCAGCCTTCAGTCCTTCCAATGAATATTCAGGACTGATTTTCTTTAGGATGGCCTGGTTGAATCTCCTTGCAGTCCAAGGGACTCTCAGGAGTCTTCTCCAACACCACAGTTCAAAAGCATCAATTCTTCAGCACTCAGTTTTCTTTATTATACAACTCTTACATCCATACATGACTATTGGAAAAGCCATAGCTTTGACTAGACGGACCTTTGTTGGCAAAGTAATGTCTCTGCTTTTGAATATGCTATCTAGATTGATCACAGCTTTTCTTCCAAGGAGTAAGTGTCTTTTAATTTCATGGTTATGGTCACCATACACTGTGATTTTGGAGCCCAAGAAAATAAAGTCTCTCACTGTTTCCATTCTTTCCCTTTGCTATGAATTGATAGGACCAGATGCCAATATCTTAATTTTCTGAATGTTGAGTTTTTTTTTTTAATTTAAATTTATTTTAATTGGAGGCTAATTACTTTTCAGTATTGTATTGGTTTTGCTATACATCAACATGAATCCGCCACGGGTGTACACGTGCTCCCCATCCTGAACCCCCTCCCACCTCCCTCCCTGTACCATCCCTCCGGGTCATCCCAGTGCACCAGCCCCAAGCATCCTGTATCCTGCATCAAACCTGGACTGGTGATTGCTTTCTTATATGATATTATACATGTTTCAATACCATTCTCCCAAATCATCCCACCCTCCCCCTCTCCCACAGAGTCCAAAAGACTGTTTTATACATCTGTGTCTCTTTTGCTGTCTCACATACTGGGTTATCATCACCATCTTCTAAATTCCATATATATGTTAGTAAACTGTATTGGTGTTTTTCTTTCTGGCTTACTTCACTCTGTATAATAGGCTCAAGTTTCATCCACCTCATTAGAACTGATTCAAATGTATTCTTTTTAATGGCTGAGTAATACTCCATTGTGTATATGTACCACAGCTTTCTTATCCATTTGTCTGCTGATGGGCATCTAGGTTGCTTCCATGTCCTGGCTATTATAAACAGTGCTGCGATGAACATTGGGGTACATGTGTCTCTGAATGTTGAGTTTAAGCCAACTTTTTCACTATCCTCTTTCACTTTCATCAAGAGGCTCTTTGGTTCCTCTTCACTTTCTGCCATAAGGGTAGTGTCATCTGTATATCTGAGATTATTGATATTTCTCCCAGAAATCTTGATTCCAGCTTGTGCTTCATCCAGCCTGGGCATTTTGCATGATGTACTCTGCTTATAAGTTAAATAAACAGTGTGACACTATACAGCCTTGATGTAGTCCTTTCCCAATTTGGAACCAGTTTGTTCTATGTCCAGTTCTAACTGCTTTTCTTGACTTTCATACAGATTTCTCAGGAGGCAGATCAGGTGGTCTGGTATTCCCATCTCTTTAAGAATTTTCCACACTTTGTTGTGATCTACACAGTCAAAGGCTTTGGTAGTCAATAAAGCAGAAGTAGATATTTTTCTGGAACTCTCTTGATTTTCTGATGATCCAATGGATGTTGGCAATTAGATCTCTGGTTCTCCTTTTTCTAAATCCAGGTTGAACTTCTGGAAGTTTACGTTTCATGTACTGTTGAAGCCTGGCCTGGAGAATTTTGAACATCACTTTGCTAGTGTATGAGATGAGTGCCATTGTGTGGTAGTTTGAAGATTCCTTGACATTGTCATTCTTTGAGACAAGAATGAAAACTGACCTTTTCCAGTCCTGTGGCCACTGCTGAGTTTTCCAAATTTACTGGCATATTGAATGCAACACTTTCCTTAAAGAAGTACTCACACTGTTGCAAAGTTCTAAGGCCCACAACAGATTCCTCAACCTGGGGGTCCAGCAAAGGGATTGAGAACTCCCAGGGAACTTTACATTGAAGGTCAGTGGGATTTGATCACAGAACTTCCACAGGACTGGAGAAACACTGTTGGAAGGCACAAACAAAACCTTGTGTACACCAGGACCCAGAAGAAAGGAGCAGTGACCCCACAAGATACTGAGGCAGATTTGCCTCTGAGTCTCCAGGAGTTTCTGCTGGAGGCGTGGGTCGACAGTGGCCTGCCATGGGGTCAGGAGCACTGACTTCAACAGTCCTGAAAGCTGCGGGGCATGCTGGCATAAGTCCTTTGAAAGAGGTTGCCATTACCACCTGAGGCTAAACTACAGGGAGGGAACACAGTCACACCCATAAACAGAAAATTGGATTAAAGGTTTACTGAGCACAGCACCACCCACCAGAGCAAGACCCAGATTCCCCACAGCCAGTCCCTTCCATTAGGAAACTTCATAAGCCTCTTATCCTTTAGAGGTCAGACATAATGGAAACCACAGTCACAGAAAACTAACCAAACTGATCACATGGATCACAGCCTTGTCTAACTCAATGAAACTATGAACTATACCATGAAGGGCCACCCAAGACAGATGGGTCATGATGGAGAGTTCTGACAAAACATGGTCCACTGGAGAAGGGAATGACAAACCACTTCGGTATTCTTGCCTTGAGAACATGAATTATATGAAAACAAAACAGTATGGACATCCTCAAAAAAAAAAAAAAAAAAAAAAAAGACAAAAATAGAGCTGCTACATGATCCAGCAATTGCACTCCTAAACATATATCCAGACAAAACTATAATTTGAAAAGGTACAGGCCTCCCTATGTTCAAAGCAGCACTATTTATGATGTCTAAGACATGGAAACAACTTAAGTGCCCATCAACAGATGAATGGATAAAGATGTGGTACATAATTACAATGGAATACTACTCAACCATTAGAAATAACAATGTCATTTGCAGCTACATAGGTGGCACTAGTGGTAAAGAACCTGCCTGCCAAATGCAGGAGATCTAAGAGATGTGGGTTGGATCCCTGGGTCTGAAAGATCCCCTGAAGGAGGACCTGGCAACCCACTCCAGTACCCTTGCCTAGAGAATCCCATGGATGGCAACCCACTCCAGTATCCTTGCCTAGAGAATCCCATGGACAGAGGAGCCTGGTGGGCTACAATCCATAGGGTCTCATAGAGTCAGACCTGACTGAAGTGACTTAGCACACATGCACACATGCACACATGCACAGATGGACCTAGAGATTATCATACTAAGTGAAGTAAGTCAGAAGGGGAGAGACAAATACCATACGATGTCCCTTGTATGTGGAATGTAAAATATTATACAAATGAATATAGCTATGAAACAAAAAAGAGACTCACAGACATAGAGAACAGACTTTGTGGTTGCTGACATGGGCAGGAGAGCTGGGAGAGAGAAGGATAGGGAGTTTGGGATTAGGAGTTGCAAATTATTATACACAGGCTGAAAAAAAACAAGGTCCTATTTAATAACCTGTGGAAATGGAATGGAAAAAATATACTCATTGAAAATCAACTATGCTTCAATAAAATTCTTAAAAATGGAGAAATATGAATAAGAAAAAGTCCGTGATCAGGATTGTTAGGGATGAAAGACTGTCTCCTTACAGGCCAAAGCATAGTCTGTCAATCAAGCATACTTCCTACAGAATGTAGAGTGATGCTTTATTTCCAGTGGAAAGGTCAACACAGAAACTTAGAGAAAGTCACTTGATTTTTGAAGAGAGACCTGGATAGTTTAAGGGACTTGTATAGCTGGTTGAACTCAGGACACTGTGTAGGAGGTTGGAGAATCTGAGGTCAGTACTGCAGATTAGCTTGTCTTGCTGCTTGGAGCCCTGTCCAATGTCAGCCTTAGTGAGGTGCCAAGATAAACTGAATGGACTTGGTACCAGTCCCTATTGGTCATGTTATAGACTAGTTGATATAGTGGCACACTCTTGGGAAAATATGCTCCGAGTGAAGATGGCATTGAAGCAAGGAACAGATTCTTTGGGAGGCAATTCTCCAGGTATGTCTCAGGTTTCTGCATGTTTTATGAGCAGATGTCCCAGACAGTTTTATGAGCAATTGTCCTGCTGCTAAATCGCTTCAGTCATGTCTGACTCTGTGCGACCCCATAGATGGCAGCCCACCAGGCTACCCCGTCCCTGGGATTCTCCAGGCAATAACACTGGAGTGGGTTGCCATTTCCTTCTCCAACGCATGAAAGTGAAAAGTGAAAGTGAAGTTGCTCAGTCGTGTCCAACTCTTAGTGATCCCATGGACTGCAACCTACCAGCCTCCTCTGTCCATGGGATTTTCCAGGCAAGAGTATTGGAGTGGGTTGCCATTTTCCTAACAAACTGAATGTTCATAGAGGAAACAACTTCAGGAAATATATATATGTATAATGTCTCCTTATATATATTATATATATAATATATATATAATGTCTCCTTCCAGAGTAGAGTGCATTCTGTTCAATAATAAAAATTATATATTTTTCCAGGGCACAGATGGGAAAAGTTTTCTTATAACTCCTGACAAAATATTCGGATTTTCTAAGCTCAGAAACCCACTGCATGTTCAGACATCAACTAGCTGTCATCCTGCAGAATTTGGGGTTCTGGGAACCAGCTCAAATGCTATTAATAATATGTGGCTGCCATTATTACTGTGAGTAATAAACTCTCCTTTGCCTTTGGCCCAGAAGTCTTATGTCCTTTGTCGTTATTCATGACACTGTGGCCAACTAACTTGTTAGCTTCCATGTGGGGTGACATCTCAGAACACGTACAGTTCTGGACAAGTGCACCATGGTCTATAAGCAATCACCACAGATCCCTGCTAGTCAAGGTTGCTACTCTGATCTTATTCCTATTACAGTCATTAACTCCACTCCACTTCTGAGGTCAATGTCCCACTTGTTATATATATATATATATATATATATATATATATATATATATATATATACATACACGCCCCACCGGCTGTGCGGTGCACTAGGAGCGCAGCCGAGAGGACCTACCCCACGACCGAGGTCAGGAAGGGTGGCGGTGAGGAGATACCCCTCCTCCAAGGTCAGGAAGGGTGGCGGTGAGGAGAGACCACTCATCCAAGGTAAGGTGCAATGGCTGTGCTTTGCTGGAGCAGCCGGGAAGAGATACCCCAAGCCCAAGGTAAGAGAAACCCAAGTAAGATGGTAGGTCTTGCAAGAGGGCATCAGAGGGCAAATACACTGAAACCATCAGATCAGATCAGATCAGTCGCTCAGTCGTGTCCGACTCTTTGCGACCCCATGAACTGCAGCACGCCAGGCCTCCCTGCCCATCACCAAATCCCGGAGGTCACCCAGACTCATATCCATCGAGTCAGTGATGCCATCCAGCCATCTCATCCTCTGTCGTCCCCTTCTCCTCCTGCCCCCAATCCCTCCCAGCATCAGAGTCTTCTCCAATGAGTCAGCTCTTCGCATGAGGTGGCCAAAATACTGGAGTTTCAGCATCATTCCTTCCAAAGAAATCCCAGGGCTGATGTCCTTCAGAATGGACTGGTTGGATCTCCTTGCTCACAGAAAACTAGTCAATCTAATCACACCAGGACCACACCCTTGTCTAACTCAGTGAAATTAAGCCATGCCCGTGGGGCAACCCAGGATGGGCTGGTAATGTTGGAGATATCTGACAGGGTGTGCTCCGCTGGAGATCAGATCAGATCAGTCGCTCAGTCGTGTCCGACTCTTTGCGACCCCATGAACTGCAGCACGCCAGGCGTCCCTGTCCATCACCAGCTCCCGGAGGTCACTCAGACTCGCATCCATCGAGTCAGTGATGCCATCCAGCCATCTCATCCTCTGTCGTCCCCTTCTCCTCCTGCCCTCAATCCCTCCCAGCATCAGAGTCTTCTCCAATGAGTCAACTCTTCGCATGAGGTGGCCAAAATATTGGAGTTTCAGCTTTAGCATCATTCCTTCCAAAGAAATTCCAGAATTGATCTCCTTCAGAATGGACTGGTTGGATCTTCTTGCAGTCCAAGGGACTCTCAAGAGTCTTCTCCAACACCACAGTTCAAAAGCATCAATTCTTCGGCGCTCAGCCTTCTTCACAGTCCAGCTCTCACATCCATACATGACCACAGGAAAGACCATAGCCTTGACTAGGCGAACCTTTGTTGGTAAAGTAATGTCTCTGCTTTTGAATATGCTATCTAGGTTGGTCATAACTTTCCTTCCAAGGAGCAAGCGTCTTTTAATTTCATGGCTGCAGTCACCATCTGCAGTGATTTTGGAGCCCAGAAAACAAAGGCTGACACTGTTTCCACTGTTTCCCCATCTATTTCCCATGAAGTGATGAGACCAGATGCCATGATCTTCGTTTTCTGAATGTTGAGCTTTAAGCCAACCTTTTCACTCTCCACTTTCACTTTCATCAAGAGGCTTTTTAGCCCCTTTTCACTTTCTGCCATAAGAGTGGTATCATCTGCATATCTGAGGTTATTGATATTTCTCCCGGCAATCTTGATTCCAACTTGTGTTTCTTCCAGCCCAGCATTTCTTATGATGTACTCTGCATATAAGTTAAATAAACATGGTGACAATATGCAGCCTTGACGTACTCCTTTTCCTATTTGGAACCAGTCTATTGTTCCATGACCAGTTCTAACTGTTGCTTCCTGACCTGCATACAGACTTCTTAAGAGGCAGATCAGGTGGTCTGGTATTCCCATCTCTTTCAGAATTTTCCATAGTTTATTGTGATCCACACAGTCAAAGGCTTTGGCATAGTCAATAAAGCAGAAGTAGATGTTTTTCTGGAACTCTCTTGCTTTTTCCATGATCCAGCGGATGTTGGCAATTTGATCTCTGGTTCCTCTGCCTTTTCTAAAACCAGCTTGAACATCAGGAAGTTCACGGTTCACATATTGCTGAAGCCTGGCTTGGAGAATTTTGAGCATTACTTTACTAGCGTGTGAGATGAGTGCAATTGTTCGGTAGTTTGAGCACTCCTTGGCAGTGCCTTTCTTTGGGATTGGGATGAAAACTGAGAAGGGAATGGCAAACCACTTCAGTATTCTTGCCTTGAGAACCCCATGAACAGTATGAAAAGGCAAAATGATAGGATACTGAAAGAGAAACTCCCCAGGTCAACAGGGGCCCAATATGCTACTGGAGATCAGTGGAGAAATAACTCCAGAAAGAATGAAGGGATGGAGCCAAAGCAAAAAGAATACCCAGCTGCGGATGTGTCTGGTGATAGAAGCAAAGTCCGATGCTGTAAAGAGCAATATTGCATAGGAACCTGGAATGTCAGGTCCATGAATCAAGGCAAATTGGAAGTGGTCAAACAAGAGATGGCAAGAGTGAATGTCGACATTCTAGGAATTAGCCAACTAAAATGGACTGGAATGGGTGAATTTAACTCAGATGACCATTATATCTACTACTGCGGGCAGGAATCCCTCAGAAGAAAGGGAGTGGCCATCATGGTCAACAAAAGAGTCTGAAATGCAGTACTTGGATGCAATCTCAAAAACGACAGAATGATCTCTGTTCATTTCCAAGGCAAACCATTCAATGTCACAGTAATCTAAGTCTATGCCCCAACCAGTAACGCTGAAGAAGCTGAAGTTGAACGGTTCTATGAAGACCTACAAGACCTTTTAGAACTAAAACCCAAAAAAGATGTCCTTTTCATTATAGGGGACTGGAATGCAAAAGTAGGAAGTCAAGAAACACCTGGAGTAACAGGCAAATTTGGCCTTGGAATACGAAAAGAAGCAGGGCAAAGACTAATAGAGTTTTGCCAAGAAAATGCACTGGTCATAGCAAATACCCTCTTCCAACAACACAAGAGAAGACTCTATACATGGACATCACCAGATGGTCAACACCGAAATCAGATCGATTATATTCTTTGCAGCCAAAGATGGAGAAGCTCTATACAATCAGCAAAAATAAGACCAGGAGCTGACTGTGGCTCAGACCATGAACTCCTTATTGCCAAATTCAGACTTAAATTGAAGAAAGTAGGGAAAACCACTAGACCATTCAGGTATGAACTAAATCAAATCCCTTATGATTATACAGTGGAAGTGAGAAATAGATTTAAGGGCCTAGATCTGATAGATAGAGTGCCTGATGAACTATGGAATGAGGTTCGTGACATTGTACAGAAGACAGGGATCAAGACCATCACCATGGAAAAGAAATGCAAAAAAGCAAAATGGCTGTCTGGCGAGGCCTTACAAATAGCTATGGAAAGAAGAGAAACGAAAAGCAAAGGAGAAAAAGAAAGGTATAAACATCTGAATGCAGAGTTCCAAAGAATAGCAAGAAGAGATAAGAAAGCCTTCTTCAGCGATCAATGCAAAGAAATAGAGGAAAACAATCGAATGGGAAAGACTAGAGATCTCTCCAAAAAAATTTAGAGATACCAAGGGAACATTTCATGCAAAGATGGGCTTGATGAAGGACAATAGTGGTATGGACCTAACAGAAGCAGAAGATATTAAGAAGAGGTGGCAAGAATACACAGAAGAACTGTACAAAAAAGAGCTTCACGACACAGATAATCATAATGGTGTGATCACTGACCTAGAGCCAGACATCCTGGAATGTGAAGTCAAGTGGGCCTTAGAAAGCATCACTATGAACAAAGCTAGTGGAGGTGATGGAATTCCAGTGGAGCTATTCCAAGTCCTGAAAGATGATGCTGTGAAAGTGCTGCACTCAATATGCCAGCAAATTTGGAAAACTCAGCAGTGGCCACAAGATTGGAAAAGGTCAGTTTTCATCCCAATCCCAAAGAAAGGCAATGCCAAAGAGTGCTCAAACTACCGCACAATTGCACTCATCTCACACGCTAGTAAAGTAATGCTCAAAATTCTCCAAGCCAGGCTTCAGCAATATGTGAACCGTAAACTTCCTGATGTTCAAGCTGGTTTTAGAAAAGGCAGACGAACCAGAGATCTAATTGCCAACATCCGCTGGATCATGGAAAAAGCAAGAGAGTTCCAGAAAAACATCTATTTCTGCTTTATTGACTATGCCAAAGCCTTTGACTGTGTGGATCACAATAATCTGTGGAAAATTCTGAAAGAGATAGGAATACCAGACCACCTGCTCTGCCTCTTGAGAAATCTGTATGCAGGTCAGGAAGCAACAGTTAGAACTGGTCATGGAACAACAGACTGGTTCCAAATAGGAAAAGGAGTACGTCAAGGCTGCATATTGTCACCATGTTTATTTAACTTATATGCAGAGTACATCATGAGAAATGCTGGACTGGAAGAAACACAAGTTGGAATCAAGACTGCTGGGAGAAATATCAATAACCTCAGATATGCAGATGACACCACCCTTATGGCAGAAAGTGAAGAGGAACTAAAAAGCCTCTTGATGAAAGTGAAAGTGGAGAGTGAAAAGGTTGGCTTAAAGCTCAACATTCAGAAAACGAAGATCATGGCATCTGGTCCCATCACTACATGGGAAATACATGGGAGATAGATGGAGAAACAGTGGAAACAGTGTCAGACTTTATTTTTCTGGGCTCCAAAATCACTGCAGATGGTGACTGCAGTCATGAAATTCAAAGACACTTACTTCTTGGAAGGAAAGTTATGACCAACCTAGATGGCATATTCAAAAGCAGAGACATTACTTTGCCAACAAAGGTTCGCCTAGTCAAGGCTATGGTCTTTCCTGTGGTCATGTATGGATGTGAGAGCTGGACTGTGAAGAAGGCTGAGCACCGAAGAATTGATGCTTTTGAAGTGTGGTGTTGGAGAAGACTCTTGAGAGTCCCTTGGACTGCAAGGAGATCCAACCAGTCCATTCTGAAGGAGATCAGCCCTGGGACTTCTTTGGAAGGAATGATGCTAAAGCTGAAACTCCAGTATTTTGGCCACCTCACGTGAAGAGTTGACTCATTGGAGAAGACTCTGATGCTGGGAGGGATTGGGGGCAGGAGGAAAAGGGGATGACAGAGGATGAGATGGCTGGATGGCCTCACCGACTCGATGGATATGAGTCTGAGTGACCTCCGGGAGTTGGTGATGGACAGGGAAGCCTGGCGTGCTGCAGTTCATGGGGTCGCAAAGAGTCGGACACGACTGAGCGACTGATCTGATCTGATCTGATATATATGTATCGTGTGTGTGTGTGTGTGTGTGTGTGTGTGTGTGTGTGTGTCTTCCCTGGTGATTGAGATGGTAAAGAATCTGCCTGTGAAGCAGGAGACCCAGGTACAATTCCTGGGTCTGGAAAATCCCCTGGAGAAGAGCATGGCTACTCAGTCCAATATTTTTGCCTGCAGAATTCCATGGACAGAGGAGCCTGGTGGACTATAGTCCATGGGATCACAAAGAATTGGATGTGATTGAGAAACTAATATTATCACTATCATTATTTATTTATTTATGGCTGTGCTGGGTCCTCATTGAACAATTCTATGAAGACAGATAAGGCATTCTAGAACTAACATGAGAAAAAGATATTCTTTTCATCATAGGGGATGGGAATGCAAAGTAGGAAGTCAAGAGATACCTGGAGTAACAGAAAGGTTTGATCTTGGAGGTACAAAATAAAACAGAGCAAAGGATAACAGAGTTTTGCCAAGAGAACACACTGGTTATAGCAAATACCATCTTCCAACAACACAAGAGATGACTCTACACGTGGACATTAACAGATGGTCAATACTAAAATCACATGGATTTCATTCTTTGCAGTTGAAGATGCAGAAGCACTATACAGTCAGCAAAAATAAGACCAGAAGCTGACTGTAGCTCGGATCATAAGATCCGTACTGAAAAATTCAGACTTAAACAGGAAGGAAAACCACTAGACTACTCAGTTCAGTTCAGTGGCTTAGTTGTGTCCGACTCTTTGTGACCCCATGAACCGCAGCACTCTAGGCCTCCCTGTCCATCACGAACTCCTGGAGTTCACCGAAATGCATGTCTATTGAGTTGGTGATGCCATCCAACCATCTGATCCTCTGTCATCCCCTTCTCCTCCTGCCCTCAATCTTTCCCAGCATCAAGGTCTTCTCAAATGAGTCAGCTCTTCCCATCAGGTGGCCAAAGTATTGGATTTTCAGCTTCAACATCAGTCCTTCCAATGAACACCCAGGACCAATCTCCTTTAGGATGGACTGGACTGGTTGGATCTCTGATGTCCAAGGGACTCTCAAGAGTCTTCTCCAAAACCACAGTTCAGAAGCATCAGTTCTTCAGGGCTCAGCTTTCTCTATAGTCCAACTCTCACATCTACACATGACCACTGGAAAAACCATAGCCTTGACTAGACAGACCTTTGTTGACAAAGTGTTGTCTCTGCTTTCAATATGCTGTCTAGGTATGTCATAACTTTCCTTCCAAGGAGTAAGCGTCTTTTAATTTCATGGCTGCAATCATCATCTGCAGTGAGTTTGGAGCCCCCCAAAAATAAAGTCTACCACTGTTTCCACCATTTCCCCATCTATTTCCCATGAAATAATGGGACAGGATGCCATGATCTTAGTTTTCTGAATGTTGAGCTTTAAGCCAAAGTTTTCATTCTCCTCTTTCACTTTTATCAAAAGGCTTTTTAGTTTTTCTTCACATTCTGCCATAAGGGTGGTATCATCTGCATATCTGAAGTTATTGATATTTCTTCCAGCAATCTTGATTCCAGCTTGTGCTTCTTCCAGCCCAGCATTTCTCATGATGTACTGTGCATATAAGTTAAATAAGCAGGGTGACAATATATAGCCTTGACGTACTCTTTTCCTATTTGGAACCAGTCTGTTGTTCCATGCCCAGTTCTAACTGTTGCTTCCTAATCTGCATACAGGTATCTCAAGAGGCAGGTCAAGTGTTCTGGTATTCCCATCCCTTTCAGAATTTTCCACAGTTTATTTTGATCCACACAGTGAAAGGCTTTGGCACAATCAATAAAGCAGAAATAGATGTTTTTCTGGAACTTTCTTGCTTTTTCGATGATCCAGGGATGTTGGCAATTTGATCTCTGGTTCTTCTGCCTTTTCTAAAACCAACTTGAACATCAGGAAGTTCACGGTTCACGTGTTGCTGAAGCCTGGCTTGGAGAACTTTGAGCATTACTTTAGTAGCTTGTGAGATGAGTGCAACTGTGCGGTAGTTTGAATATTCTTTGGCATTGCCTTTCTTTGGCACTGGAATGAAAACTGACCTTCTCCAGTCCTGTGGCCACTGCTGAGTTTTCCAAATTTGCTGGCATATTGAGTGCAGCACTTTCACAGCATCATCTTTTAGGATTTGAAATAGCTTAACTGGAATTCCATCACCTCCACTAGCTTTGTTTGTAGTGATGCTTCCTAAGGCCCACTTAACTTTACATTCCAAGATGTCTGGCTCTAGGTGAGTGATCAAACTATCGTGATTACCTGGATCACGAAGATCTTTTGTGTATAGTTCTTCTATGTATTGTTGCCACCTCTTCTTAATATATTCTGCTTCTGTTGGGTCCCTACCATTTTTGTCCTTTGTTGAACCCATCTTTGCATGAAATGTTCCCATAGTATCTCTAATTTTCTTGAAGAGATCTCTAGTCTTTCCCATTCTATTGTTTTCTTCTATTTCTTTGCATTGATCACTGAAGAAGGCTTTTTTTAATCTCTCCTTGCTATTCTTTGAAACTATATGACCTAAATTAAATGCTTTATGACTACAAAGTGGAAGTGACAAATAGATTCAAATAAATAGATCTGATAGAGTGCCTGAAGAACTATGGATGGAGGTTCATAGCATTGTACAAGAGGAAGTGATGAAGACCATCCTCAAGAAAATGAAATGTAAGAAGGAAAAATGGTTGTCTGAGGAGGCCTTACAAATGAGAAAAGAAGAGAAGCAAAAGGCAAAGGAGAAAAGGAAAGATATACCCATTTGAATGCCAAGTTCCAAAGAATAGCAAGGAGAGATAAGAAAGCCTTCCTCAGTGATCAATGCAAAGAAAAAGAGGAAAACAATAGAAGAGAAAAGACTAGAGATATCTTCAAGAAAATTAGAGATACCAAGGGAATTTTCATGCAAAGATGGTCAAAATTAAGGACAGAAATGTTATGGACCTAACAGAAACAGAAGATATTGAGAAAAAGTGGTAAGAACACACAGAAGAATGATACAAAAAAGATTGTTATGACCCAGATAACCACTATGGTGTGATCACTTATTTACAGCCAGACATCCTGGAATGTGAAGTCAAGTGGGCCTTAAGAAGCGTTACAACAAACAAAGCTAATGGAGGTGATGGAATTCCAGCTGAGCTATTTCAAATACTAAAAGATGATGCTGTGAACGTGGTGCACTCAATAAGCCAGCAAATTTGGAAAACTCAGCAGTGGCCACAGGACTGGAAAAGGTCAGTTTTCATTTCAATTTCAAAGAAAGATAATGCCAAACAATGTTCAAACTACCACACAAAAGCATTCATGAAACACACTTAGGAAAGCAGTGCTCAAAATTCTCCAAGCCAGGCTTCAACATTACAAGACTCAAGAACTTCCAGATGTTCAAGTGGATTTAGAGAAGGCTGAGGAAACAGAGATAAAACTGCCAACATCTGTTGGATCATAGAAAAAGCAAGAGAATTCCAGAAAAACTTCTGCGTCATTGCTTCCCTGGTGGCTCAGATAGTAGAGAATCCACCTGCAATGTGGGAGACCTGGGTTCAATCCCTGACTTGGGAAGGCCCCCTGGAGAAGGGAATAGTTATCCACTTCATTATTATTGACTGGCGAATTCCATGGACTGCATAATCTATGGGGCTGCAAACAGTCAGACACGACTGAGCCACTGTCACTGCTTCAAATTGACTATACTATAAGAAAGCCTTCTTCAGCGATCAATGCGAAGAAATAGAGGAAAACAACAGAATGGGAAAGACTAAGGATCTATTCAAGAAAATCAGAGATACCAAAGGAACATTTCATGCAAAGATGGGCTTGATAAAGGACAGAAATGGTATGGACCTAACAGAAGCAGAAGATATTAAGAAGAGGTGGCAAGAATACACAGAAGAACTGTACAAAAAAGATCATCATGACCCAGATAATCATGATGGTGTGATCACTGACCTAGAGCCAGACATCCTGGAATGAGAAGTCAAGTGGGCCTTAGAAAGCATCACTACGAACAAAGCTAGTGGAGGTGATGGAATTCCAGTGGAGCTATTTCAAATCCTGAAAGCTGATGCTGTGAAAGTGCTGCACTCAATATGCCAGCAAATTTGGAAAACTCAGCAGTGGCCACAAGATTGGAAAAGGTCAGTTTTAATCCCAATCCCAAAGAACGTGAACATGAACGTGAAGTCGCTCAGTCGTGTCCGACACTTTGCGACCCCATGGACTGTAGCCTACCAGGCTCCTCTGTCCATCGGATTTTCCAGGCAATAGTACTGGAGTGGATTGCCATTTCCTTCTCCAAGGGATATTCCCAACCCAGGGATCGAACCCGGGTCTCTCGCATCATAGACAGACGCTTTACCGTCTGAGCCACCAGGGAAGTCACTTAACCCCAAAGAAAGGCAATGCCAAAGAGTGCTCAAACTACCGCACAATTGCACCCATCTCACACGCTAGTAAAGTAATGCTCAAAATTCTCCAAGCCAGGCTTCAGCAATATGTGAACTGTGAACTTCCTGATGTTCAAGCTGGTTTTAGAAAAGGCAGAGGAACCAGAGATCAAATTGCCAACATCCGCTGGATCATGGAAAAAGCAAGAGAGTTCCAGAAGAGTTCCAGAAAAACATCTATTTCTGCTTTATTGACTATGCCAAAGCCTTTGACTGTGTAGATCACAATAAATTGTGGACAATTCTGAAAGAGATGGGAATACCAGACCACCTGATCTGTCTCTTGAGAAATCTGTATGCAGGTCAGGAAGCAACAGTTAGAACTGGTCATGGAACAACAGACTGGTTCCAAATAGGAAAAGGAGTACGTCAAGGCTGCATATTGTCACCATGTTTATTTAACTTATATGCAGAGTACATCATGAGAAATGCTGGACTGGAAGAAACACAAGTTGGAATCAAGATTGCCGGGAGAAATATCAATAACCTCAGATATGCAGATGACACCACCCTTATGGCAGAAAGTGAAGAGGGGCTAAAAAGCCTCTTGATGAAAGTGAAAGTGGAGAGTGAAAAGGTTGGCTTAAAGCTCAACATTTAGAAAACGAAGATCATGGCATCTGGTCCCATCACTACATGGGAAATACATGGGAGATAGATGGAGAAACAGTGGAAACAGTGTCAGACTTTATTTTTCTGGGCTCCAAAATCACTGCAGATGGTGACTGCAGCCATGAAATTAAGAGACGCTTACTCCTTGGAAGGAAAGTTATGACCAACCTAGACAGCATATTCAAAAGCAGAGACATCACTTTGCCAACAAAGGTTCGCCTAGTCAAGGCTATGGTCTTTCCTGTGGTCATGTATGGATGTGAGAGCTGGACTGTGAAGAAGGCTGAGCGCTGAAGAATAGATGCTTTTGAACTGTGGTGTTGGAGAAGACTCTTGAGAGTCCCTTGGACTGCAAGGAGATCCAACCAGTCCATTCTGAAGATCAGCCCTGGGACTTCTTTGGAAGGAATGATGCTAAAGCTGAAACTCCAGTATTTTGGCCACCTCATGCGAAGAGTTGACTCATTGGAAAAGACTCTGATGCTGGGAGGGATTGAGGGCAGAAGGAGAAGGGGACGACAGAGGATGAGATGGCTGGATGGCATCACTGACTCGATGGATGTGAGTCTGTGTGCCCTCCTGGAGTTGGTGATGGACAGGGAGGCCTGGCGTGCTGCGGTTCATGGGGTCGCAAAGAGTCGGACACGACTGAGCCACTGATCTGATCTGATCTGATCTGAAAGCCTTGACTGTGTAGATTACAACAAACTGTGGGAAATTTTTCAAGAGATGAAACTACCAGACTTCTTACCTGCCTCCTGAGAAACTTGTATGTAGGTCAAGAAGCAACAGTTAGAACTGGACATGAAACAATGGACTGGCTCAATATTGATAAAGGAGTACGTCAAGGCTGTATGTTGTCACCTCGCTTATTTAACTTCTATGCAGAGCACATCACATGAAATGCCAGGCTGAATGAAGCACAAGCTGGGTTAAAGATTGTGGGAGATATATCAATAACCTCAGTTATGCAGGTGACCTCCCCCTTATGGCAGAAAGTGAAGAAGTAAGGAGCCTCTTGATGAAAGTGAAAGAGGAGAGTGAAAAGCTGGCTTAAAACTCAACATTCAGAAAACTAAGATATTAGCATTCGGTCCCATCACTTCATGGCAAATAGATGGGGAGACAATGGAAACAGTGAGAGACTTATTTTCTTGGGCTCCAAAATCCCTGCAGATGGTGACTGCAGCCATGAAATTAAAAGACACTTGCTCCTTGGAAGAAAAGCTATGACCAAACTAGTCATCATATTAAAATAGAGAGATATTGCTTTGCCAACAATGGTCCATGTAGTCAAAGCTTTGGTTTTTCCAGTAGTCATGCATGGATGTGAGAGTTGGACCATAAAGAAAGCTGAGTGCCGAAGAATTGATGCTTCTGAGCTGTGATGTTGGAGAATACTCTTTAGAGTCCCTTGAACTGCAAGGAGATCAAACCAGTCAGTCATTAAGGAAATCAGTCCTGAATATTCATTGGAAGGACTGATGCTGAAGCTGAAGCTCCAATACTTTGGTCACCTGATGCAAAGAACTGTCTCATTGGAAAAGACCCCAATGTTGGGCAAGATTGAAGGTAGGCAGAAAAGGGGACAACAGAGGATGAGAAGGTTGGACCCATCACTGATTTGATGGATGTGTGTTTGAGTAAACTCTGTGATGGACAGGGAAGCCTAGCATGCTTCAGTCCATGGGGTGGAAAAAAGTTGGACACAACTGAGCAACTGAACTGATACTGTTTTCTATTTGTTCCATTCTTTTTTTTTTTTTTTGGTTTGTTTTTTTGGCTGCCCCTTGTAGCTTACGGGATTGTAGTTCCCCAACCAGAGATCAAACCTGGTCCCCATGAGTGAAAGCACCAAATTCTATCCACTAAACCCCCAGGAAATTTCCCTGTTTTCCATACTGGCTGCACAGATTTACATTCCCACAAATAGTGTAAAAGAGTTCCCTTTTCTCCAGCATTTATTATTTATTTATTATTTATTATCTCCAGCATTTATTATTTCTAGACTTTTTGTGATGAACATTCTGACCTATACAAGGTGTTATCTCTTTCTAGTTTTGATTTATCTTTCTCTAATAATAAGTGATGTTGAACATCTTTTCATGTGTCTTTTGGCCGTCTGTATTCCTGAACATTGATTTGAAGCTTACTTGAATGACTAAGGATCAAGGTGGTGTCAATCATCATTTCATCTAAAGTAAAAGGGTAAATTTTGCACCATCTTTTTAAATTGGGTAACTACCATTGTAGGGGAAAAAGTAATGAGTCACTTATCCCTAGAGGAAATTTCTCCAAATAACAAAGGTAGTCTTGTTTTTGAGAGATGTACATGGTCTACGGAGAAGGCAATGGCACCCCACTCCAGTACTCTTGCCTGGAAAATCCCATGGACGGAGGAGCCTGGTGGGCTGCAGTCCATGGGGTCGCACAGAGTCGGACACGACTGAGCGACTTCACTTTCTCTCTTCACTTTCATGCATTGGAGAAGGAAATGGCAACCCACTCCAGTGTTCTTGCCTGGAGAATCCCAGGGACGGGGGAGCCTGGTGGGCTGACGTCTATGGGGTCACACAGAGTCGGACACAACTGAAGTGACTTAGCATAGCATAGCATGAGGAACATGGTGATGTTTGGCTAAGCACTTGTAGATCTCTTATGAACATTTTTAAGATGCAAGTCACTGTGTTTTGGAAATGGAGGCAAGTTAATGCCTAGCTTCCACTTCAAGAAGTACAATATTGGGGATGTTCACAGTGTCCTTGGATGAGGGTTGCTGCCAACTGTTGGAACTGTCCAGAGGAGGGTAGGGGAGTAGAGGTCGACAGAGCTTCCAGGGTGGCTTCTTGGCTAATTGGTAAACCTTAGGGTTCAGGCTAATCCTTTTTTGAGAAGACCATCTGAGAGTAGTCAGTCCAATCTGTCCTATTCATGCTGCTTACTGAGTGGTAGCTTTTCCATCCCATGAATGACTGAGAATGAGTGAAGGGAACATTCAGAGGTATTGACAGGTGTTCTGTGGGGGAAATACTGGAACTGGAGTCATCTATTCCAGTACTTTGGCCACCTCATGCAAAGAGTTGACTCATTGGAGAAGACTCTGATGCTGGGAGGGATTGAGGGCAAAATGAGAAGGGGACGACAAAGGATGAGATGGCTGGATGGCATCACTGACTCAATGGATGTGAGTCTCAGTGACCTCCAGGAGTTGGTGATGGACAGGGAGGCCTGGCATGCTGCGATTCATGGGGTCTCAAAGAGTCGGACACGACTGAGCGACTGATCTGATCTGATCTGATCCGATTGCTGTTTTCATGGCATCCGGTCCCATCACTTCATGGGAAATAGATGGGAAAACAGTGGAAACAGTGTCAGACTTTATTTTTCTGGGCTCCAAAATCACTGCAGATGGTGACTGCAGCCATGAAATTAAAAGACACTCACTCCTTGGAAGAAAAGTTATGACCAACCTAGATAGCGTATTCAAAAGCAGAGACATTACTTTGCCAACAAAGGTCTGTCTAGTCAAGGCTATGGTTTTTCCTGTGGTCATGTATGGATGTGAGAGTTGGACTGTGAAGAAGGCTGAGTGCTGAAGAATTGATGCTTTTGACCTGTGGTGTTGGAGAAGACTCTTGAGAGTCCCTTGGACTGCAAGGAGATCCAACCAGTCCATTCTGAAGGAGATCAGCCCTGGGATTTCTTTGGAAGGAATTATGCTAAAGCTGAAACTCCAGTATTTTGGCCACCTCATGCGAAGAGTTGACTCATTGGAAAAGACTCTGATGCTGGGAGGGATTGGGGGCAAGAGGAGAAGGGGACGACAGAGGATGAGATGGCTGGATGGCATCACTGACTCGATGGACGTGAGTCTCAGTGAACTCCAGGAGTTGGTGATGGACAGGGAGGCCTGCTGTGCTGCGATTCATGGGGTCGCAAAGAGTTGGACACGACTGAGCAACTGATTTGATCTGATTGCTGTTTTCAGGAGACTTTTTGGTAAGGTTAAGGAGAATGGGTATCAAATTGTGGTCAGAGCTGCCTGGCAGGGAATGACAGACTCACTGTGTCACATAAGATGATCACAACAGTTTGGGATGGTTTCATCTACGCCTTTTCCTCAGGGAAAAGTCTCCAGGGCAATTGTTAAAGATGAATGATTAATGTTCCCCCCTTCTCCCTCTGTCCCAAGGTTTCTGACGTTCCTTCTTCTGGCACCAGGGTTGTTGCTCTCCCTCAACCTCTATAAAATCAGTGTGTCTGTTTCAGTAGCTATAACCTCACCTCTTTTCTAATCATGCCCTATTCACATCACATCTTTTATCTAGTGAGTAGGGTGCAAGAGGGACAAGCCCAGTTTTTCTAAAACTTGAGGAGATTCTTACATCCCTCACCTGGGGATTCATGGGCTGTTAGAGGAGAACTCAGTGGGCAGTGTACACAATCAAGCATCCATTATTCTTATGACCTAGGACCATTGCATCCAGTATGAGAATGCAGGTGGCTGAACTAGAATTAGGTTTGAATCCTCTAGGTCCCCACTGGGCCAGGCTGTCACCTTGAAGGTATATCAGTCTAGCCAGCCTAGTGGTGCTGTGAAGAGAAAGGATGCACAAGAATAGTCAACCCAGAATTCCAAATTTTCAGAATACTTCTGTGTAACCCTCCACTTATTTCATCTAGAACATTACCTAGAAAGTAAATGGTTGATAGGAGATCCTCTCTTTCTGGACAGACCTGTATTCAGTGACCAGACTGCTTAATAAGTTGTGTAAACCAGGAGGAGGTGAGGGAGATAGTCAGAAATCTTTGATTTTTAGTTAAAATTTTTATTTTGAGATAATTATAGATGGATATACTGCTGAAAGAAATAATACAGAGAGACCTCAAGTATTCTTTTTTTTTTTTTTAAAGTCTATTCATTTGGCTGCTCTTGGTCTTAGTTATAGCATGTGGGATCTTTTTTTTGTTTGTTTATTTGTTTTTTCCAGCATGTGGGATCTTTAGTTTCAGCATATGGGATCCAGTTCCCTGACCAAGGATGAAACCTGGGTCCCCTGCATTGAAAGTGCAGAAGCTTAGCTACTGGACCACCAGGGAAAACCCAAGATTTCATGTACTCTTTACTCGGTTTCCTCCAATTGTAACAGTTTGCACGATTATAGTACAATATCCCAACAACATCCTATGCCTATAGTCAAACTACAAAATTCTTCCAACACCACAAGGATCTTCTACTTTGCCCATTTATATTCACACTCATTTTCCTTCCACCCCACCACCTCCTTAACCCCAGGCAATCATTATTCTGTTTTCCATTTCCATCATTTTGTCATTTCAATTATGTTATATAAAGAGAATCACAAAGTATGTAAGAAAAGCATCTAGTTTTCCACATTAAGTATAGTGTTGCATGTGCTCAGTTATGGCCGACTCTTTGAGACTATATGGACTGTAGCTCACCATGCTCTTCTGTCCATTGGATTTTTCCAAGCAAGAAAGAATACTGGAGTGGGTTGCCATTTCCTTCTCCAGGGGATCTTCCCAACCCAGGATTTGAACTCACATCTCCTGCATTACAGGCAGATTCTTTACCACAGAGTCACCTGGGAAGCCAAATATAATATTAGCTGTAGGTATTCTGTATGTGTTCTTGTGCACGTTCTCCTCTCCTTTTTTATTTTTCTGAGCATTTTTCTGATGCTGAATTTTGTTGAAAGTGCTTATTCTACATTGACTGAACAGTTCAGTTAAGTTACTCAGTCATGGACTCTTTGCAACCCCAAGGACTACAGCATGCCAGGCCTCCCTGTCCATCACCAACTCCTGGAGTTTACTCAAACTCATGTCCATTGAGTTAGTGATGCCATCCAACTATCTCATCCTCCGTTGTTCCCTTTTCCTCCCACCCTCAATCTTTCCCAGCATCAGGGTCTTTTCCAATGAGTCAGCTCTTCCCGTCAGGCGGCCAAAATACTGGAGTTTCAGCTTCAGCATCAGTCCTTCCAATTAATATTCAGGACTGATCTCCTTTAGGATGGATTGGTTGGATCTTCTTGCAGTCCAAGGGACTCTCAAGAGTCTTCTCCAACACCACAGCTCAGAAGCATCAATTCTTCAATGCTTAGCTTTCTTTATAGTCCAACTCTCACGTCCATACATGACTACTGGAGAAACCAAAGCTTTGACTACATGGACCTTTGCTGGCAAAGTAATGTCTCTGCTTTTTAACATGCTGTCTATGTTGGTCATAACTTTTCTTCCAAGGAGTAAGTATCTTTTAATTTCGTGGCTGAAGTCACCATCTGCAATGATTTTAGAGC
Source organism: Tragelaphus eurycerus (assembly GCA_935064755.1). Taxonomy (NCBI): domain Eukaryota; kingdom Metazoa; phylum Chordata; class Mammalia; order Artiodactyla; family Bovidae; genus Tragelaphus; species Tragelaphus eurycerus. The sequence continues at coordinate 1,887,390 of CAKXYN010000187.1, read as the reverse complement.
CCCCAAAATCAAATCTGTCACTGTTTCCCCATCTATTTGCCATGAAGTGATGGGGCTGAATGCCATGATCTCAGTTTTCTGAATGTTGAGTTTTAAGCCAACTTTTCCACTCTCCTCTTTCACTTTCATCAAGAGGCTATTTAGTTCCTCTTCACTTTCTGCCATAAGGGTGGTGTCACCTGTATATCTTAGGTTATTTATATTTCTCCCGCAATCTTGATTCCAGCTTGTGCTTCATGCAGCCTGGCATTTCTTATGATGTACTCTGCATATAAGTTAAACAAGCAGGGTGACAATATACAGCCTTGATGTACTCCTTTCCCCCCGATTTGGGAACCAGTCTGTTGTTCCATGTCTAGTTTTAACTGTTGCTTCCTGACCCGCATACAGATTTCTCAAGAGGCAGGTCAGGTGGTCTGGTATTCCCATCTCTTGAAGAATTTTTCAGTTTGTTGTGATCCATGCATCAACTGATAAATTTGTGTAATTTTTCTTTAGTCTATGAATGTCATGGATCATATTGGTTAATTTTTTAATTAGATAAGCCCTGCATCCCTGGGAAAAAAAAAAACCAACTTGCTAATGGTGTATAATAATTTTTACATATTGCTTAGTTCTATTTGCTAATATTTTTGCATCTATATTCATTAGGGGTATTGATTAGTCTGTTTTCTTTTTTATGCTTTGTTTCTTTGGTTTTGCATCTGAGAAGTTCTATCTTGCCAAAGTCAGTTGGAAAGGATTCTTTCCTATTTTCTGAAAGATATTATGTAGATTTGATGTTAATTCTTCCTTAAACATTTGGTAGAGCTCTTCAGTGAAAACTTTTGGGCCTGGAGATTTCTTCTTTGGGAGTATTTGAATTATGAATTCAATTTCCTTAATTGGTTATAGAGCTATTCAAATTATTTCATATTGAGTGAGTTGTGGGAATTTGTGTTTTTCAAGGAATTGGTTCATTTTATTTAAGTCAAATTTTATGTGTGTAGAGTTGTTGGGAATATTCCTTTATTTCTTTCTGATGTCTGCAAGGTCTATAGCGAGATACCTGGTTTTGTTCCTGACATTGATAATTGATGTCTTCTCTCTTTACTTTTTTTGTCAGTCATGCTGCCAGTTGTTCATTATATTTATCTTTTCAAAGAACCAGTCCTTAGTTTTTACCTTATTATAGCCTGCTAAAGGTGGAAGTCTAGGACCCAGCTGGCCTTTGCTGATGTGGATGTGGGGAAAGCCACACTTTTGTCTGAGGTGTTTGGCTAGAGCATACCCATTATTGTCTAAACTCATCTTATTTTTCTAGGTTCCTCCTTCCTGGTTCTTTGGCTAAAAACAAAAGACAGCAGTCTTTTGCTGGGGTCCAAGTCTGGATCAAGGAACTCATGATCATGACATTCCTTTGGTCCCTAGATTCTAAGCATCTCTGCCTTCTTCTTTCTACCCTTCAAAGTTGTTTTATATTTGTTTACATGTAAAGTCAGGATGAAATAGGGAAAATTGTATCTACTCCATCTTCCTCCCTAGAAGTCTTTTTTTTTTGTTTTGTTTTTAGTAGATTTTTGAGGAAGCCATGTCAGTGGTTAACAATATCAGGTGCCTGTTGATGGTAATGAGTGTAGAAGGTTGATCATATACCTTGACTGTCAGGCCATTGTTGAATAACTTTTGAATTAAAGGTATACCATGGACGGAGGATCGTAGTAGGCTCCAGTCCATGGGGTCGCTAAGAGTCGGGCACGACTGAGCGACTTCACTTTCACTTTTCACTTTCCTGCATTGGAGAAGGAAATGGCAACCCACTCCAGTGTTCTTGCCTGGAGAATCCCAGGGACAGGGGAGCCTGGTGGGCTGCCGTCCATGGGGTCACACAGAGTCGGACACGACTGAAGTGACTTAGCAGCAGCATACCATTATCAGATTACAAATGTTCCAGAAAGCTGAACTCATGATGAATTTCAAGGGCCAAGCTTCCTTCATGAGTTTTCTTGACTGCTAGAGTGATTGAGTATTGTGAATCTACTCATGTATTTTTTTTTTCCTTGGTGAATGGGACCCTGAATTTTGGAGGGCTTGCAGAGGAGAGATAACATGGAAATCAGGGCTATAAAGACTTGAGGTGTCTGACTAATCCATTGTGGTAGACAGACCCTAAGGAGGACCTCAGACTCTCCACCTCCCGGCATCCAGGAACTTCAGGAGATTGAGACTAGTCTCTAGGAGGCAAGGGCAGCTGCTAGCTGACATCTAGAAAGAAGCAGGGAATGCAGAGCTACAGCTGCAAAGAAATGAAGCCTGCCAACAACCCAAGAGAGCCTGGAAGCAGATTCTTCCCTCCTCGAGCCTCCACATGAGGATGTATCCTGACAGACACTGTGAGGGCAGCCTTGTGAGATGCTGAGCACAGAATCCCAGTTAAGCCATGCTTCAACCTCTGACCTTTAAAAACTGCAAGAGTAAATGTGTGTTTCAAGCTACCAAATTTGTGGTAATCTGCTAAACAGCAATAGGTAACAAATAGACCGACCAAGAATACATCATCTACAGAGAGAAAGCTTTGGACATCAGAAGGCAGAGGTACTCATAATAATAAACTCTGACCCACCTACTCCTGGCAAATGGCCTGAAAATTTACGTACACATGATGTGAACACATATTGGAAACCTTGGTGGTGTGCTACAATAGACTGCCTGGTCTCTGTCTTGGTAGCCTCATGTGAAAATGGAGATAGTTTTAATATCTACTTCATAGGGTGGCTGTAAGAACTAAACATGATAATGCAGGTAAAGCAATTTAGTGAAGACTGGCACAGTTCATGGCGTGTGGCCCAATGAGTGTAGCTCTTGCCATCTTAATGTTTCAATGAGGCCACATTGCTGTCAACATCCTCAAATTGTAAAGGTGACTGGTTTGCAGACACTCCCTCCAACTAATCAATCTTTCAACAGTTTGCCCAGGATCAAAGCATCGTTTTGCTGTCCTGTTTACATTCTCACAAAACAACGTTTTTCATTTTCCTACAACTACCATCACCCAGCTGAAACTAACCAAGTCTTCCAAATCTCTCCCATAATCAACCCTGGGCTTTTCTGCAGAAAGAACAACTTCTCCAGTTAATGAGGACTTCAGTGAAGGGTTCATTAAGTTTTTTTCCCTCCAACAAAAGAATACTGTCCCCATGAAAAAGGCTCTTGAATTTCATTTTTTGCTCCCTGGATCAAGAGGGGAGAGTGAAGTTCTGAGACGTGGTTTGAGGCCCTTTGGGGGCGTGGGCATTTCGGAGCCCCAGTCCCTTCCACTCGGAAATGTTGGGGATTTAAGTCAGAGCGGGACATGCCTATAAATTTCATCCCCAAAACGGGTTGAAATCACACTGTTTAAAGAAACCAGCCTAACCACCTGAAAGGGTGGGAGTAAAAGGAAGCAAGGCCGGGACTAGCTCTGGTGCGGAAGACCCCTCTCGGCCCCGGCCCCTCCCGGGCCCGCAGTGGCCGCCGAGTGCCACATCAGCACCCGCGCTCCACTTCCAGGTTCTTCCCAAGGATGCAGCGACCGAGCCCGGGGGGGCGGGAGGCGGGGCTTGAGGCCCGCGGGAGTGGCGGGCTGACCCGCCAATAGGCGGCAAACGAGGAGCCCCGGAGACCAATGAGCTGGAGCTTCTGCTAGCGGCGGCCGCCTAGACTCATGCCCCGCGGGGGAATCAGATGAGACACATCTGGACAGCTGCGCTGGGGAACTGTGCTGCCCCTTCTCGGGCCGACGTCAGCTGAGCACGTCTCCCACGTTCTCTCCTTGCAGGCACTTATTATTATTCATTTTCCCAATGAAGCAACCTGGAATCCAAGTTTAAAACTTTTCTCCTCTAATGAGAAAGGGGGTCAGATCCCATCCTACTTGTTAAACGTTCTTGGGACTCTGGGATCCAAAGGACAGAAACAGCAACAACGAAAGCCCAGCCGCTGTCTGATTTAAAACTGGCAAAGTGGGAAAAGTAGTATTGAGTAAGACCGATTTGGGTAAGTTTTGGATACGTGTTGGATATCCTGTTTATCGCTCTGTGATCTCCACCTTGCATCTTTTCCTATTCTCACTAGCCCTCTCTTCATCAAGGAGAGAATACTGCTTGCTGCCACAAACTGAACAGACTTCGTTTCCTTTACTTCTTTGGTAACACTTTAGTTTTGGGGTCATCTGTATGCTATTTTTAAAAATTTCCTGGGAACAGAAATTTAACTGCTTTCCTGTTAAAAGCCTCTTCTAACTTCAAAGTTGAACTATCGATAACTTTATTTTTCTGTTTTCTTTCTATGAGAACAGTGTATACATTTGTAGAGCCGGTATTTTTATCCATCCCCTACACTGTTTTGGTAGAGGATTGAAAAGTTATCTGGGTTATTCACAACTAACGAAACTTTTACCTTCTTTAATAAGATGCTTAATATTAAATTATTTAAATACTGAATTGTTATAGGTAGTTACTGTTTCACTTATATGTGAATGAAGCTCAATGTCTTTTCTGTATTCTCCTGCTCATAGTGGTAGGCACAAATTCTTCCTTGATCATTAAAAAACACATTAAATGTGTGTTTAGAGATGCTTTACATCCATTATGTACACCAATAATGTTATATATTAATCACACTATGTACCACTATGTACATCAATAATGTATATCCACTATGTACATCAATAATGTTATATTATGACCACTATGTACAGACCACTATGTACATCCCTATGTACATCAGTAAATAACATCAATGTTATGTATTAATCCCATAATTACATCAAAATAATATTCACAGTGGTTGTTAGATCTTTGTGCTTCCACATAATTCTGAAATTTATTTCAGGATTTAGAAATGGAAATGTTGGCAAATATTGAGCTAGGTGAATGACCTGAGGCTCATTCCATCTTAGACATCTATACTTGTCTCTGTTTAAGCAATGTTTTAGATTTGAGGCTTTATCAGATATTATTTACTATTGTGGCATTTGTGGCCAGAATTAATCTTTAATTTCTGACTTAGAAAGCAGTAGGTGCCTTAATTGCAAGTGTGTTTTTGATTCAGAAAAGCATTGCACACTGTGAGTGGAGGAGTTGAAGTGGTTTTCAGGGCTGGAGGTTTAGAAGGAACAGTGTTGCAGGGATCAGTATAAAGAGCCAGCTGGTCTGGTTCAATTCAAAACCCTCCTGTTTAATCTTGAGCAAGTTACTCAGCCCATCTTACCTCAGTTCCATCCTCTGTATGTGGAGATAATATTACCTATCACCGGCTCCCTTCTCAGCTTCCCCTGCTGCACTTGTTTTCCCAGCCACCGTTCTGAACTCTACACTAGCACCTAGGGTTTACTGAGTGCAGACCAGTTGTTAATGGGGCCTTGTGTATGGCTGTAAGGGAGAGAGAGTCTGGAGAGGAGAGTGAGGTAGAATTTATCAAGCACCTTAGAAAGATCCAGAAAGTTCTGGGAAAGAGAACTTACAGGATGGTTTTATAGAAGGGTTGGCATTTCTGGGAAAGATTTTGACAAACAGCTTTGGTTGAGGGGAAAGGGATCCTAGAACAGAAGGTGGAAGGCATTCTAGGAAGAAGGGAAAGCATGGACAAAAGCATTGAGGCTAGAAAGTGTGACTCTATCCTCAGGACACTGGGTTGTGATAGGGATAATTCATGAGAAGTTAGTAGATGGAAAGATGGAAAGTGGGGGAGAGGGGAGGTAGAAGAGAGTGGTGGGGAGAGCCTGTGGGGAAGGAGAGGCTTGGGAGGTAAGAGTGGTAGGAAGTGGCAAGCTGAACTGGCAGCAGTTGCATAGTTGGAGGTGTCACTGGAATGATCCATCTCTGGAGTCCTGTTTCTACCCCTTGCCCAGTACACCCTCCCCATCTGTTCCACTGCTTCAGTGACCTCCAACTCACCCTCTTCGGGGCCTTGAAGGACTGCCCAGTGAGTCTGGGTCCCACTCTTGGAATCACTCTTGTGGTGGCTGTCTTGGAGCTCTGCTGAAGTGGTTTGGCATCCTGGATTATTACTCAGGCTACATTTCAGATGCAGGCTACACTCTAAAGTCTTTGACATGGTTGTGATTGTTGCACCCATCCCCAACCCCCTACACACACAGTGTGTGCTGGAAAGCCCTTTTTCATGTTGCTAAGAGAGTCGAGCATTCACATAGTAATATTTATAACCTTATGATGTACAATTGTTGAAGAAGATAAGACCTGTAGTATTCACCTCAGTGGAGAGTCAGTTTGGCGATCTCTGCTGTCTCTTCCTTGAGAAGCATTGAGCTGTGTCAGAGGGAACCCAGGTCTGGCCCTGATGCTGCTGTGGACCACCTGTGTGACCTTGGGCAAGACGGAGCCATTATGGCCTTCTCTGTGCCATCAACTGTTGAAAGATCTCTAAGGCCCCTCTTTCCTTGGATGATTCTTTTATTCTTCTTGCGCCCCCTAGAGCCCAAGCCTTAACCACTAGTCTGTGCTGCCTTGGATATAATACATCAGAGCTGCTTTTTTTTTTTTTATAACAACCGTAGTCAAGAAGTCCATGGAAGGAGGATCACTGGAGGTTGGGAGACCATTTGGAGGAGTGGAGTTGGTACAGTTTCCCAGGAGTGGCCAGAATATCAACATGAGTCTTGTGTACGGATGTGTTGCACGTGCAGACTGGTCATGTTTTGTTGTTGTTCAGTTGCTAAGTTGTGTCCAACTCTGCTACCCCATGAACTACAGCAGATGCCATTCAGCCATCTCATCTGGAGATGTTTTACTTGTTTTTTAGATGGAGCTCATTACAAATAATCATCTGTCTTCTTTTTTTTTTAATTTTTAAAATTTTTTATTTTATTTTATTTTTAACTTTACAATATTGTATTGGTTTTGCCATATATCAATATGAACCCGCCACAGGTATACACGTGTTCCCCATCCTGAACCCTCTTCCCTCCTCCCTCCCCATACCATCCCTCTGGGTCATCCCAGTGCATCAGCCCCAAGCATCCAGTATCGTGTATCGAACCTGGACTGGAGACTCAGTTGAAACATGTATAATATCATATATGTATTTTCATCTTGATTGAACAGAACTACCATAGACCTTGGGCTTATGGTAGACTTTCAGTAATATCAGGTGACTTATTGTTGCCTTTAAAAAGCTGAAACAGAGTATACAAGCATCAAAAGTAATGATTTCCCCTTTATTTACCTGCCTTCTTCCCTTTCTACTAGTCTTTCCAGAAGTAATTTTGTTAGCAGTTTGGTCTGTATCCTTCCAGTCCTTCTCCAAGAGTCTACTCATGGGTGTAGATCTAAACATGAATATAATTTAAAAATATAAATAGAACCACTGTAGTTTTATTTGAAAATACAGAGAAACAATGAAATGTCCAAAGGCTTGTGGAAGAGTGGGGCAGATGCCAGGTACACTTTCTATTCCTGTTACTTGTTAATCCTTGTTTGTTTGTTTGTTTTTCTTATTTCTAGAGACACTGTGGTTTGGGGATAAGAACTTCACATGGTGAAGGTCAACATAGGACTATTTGAGGAGTCCTGTTATTAGTCATACCCAGTCTGGATTTGAATTTTGGGAATTCAATCTTAAATTTTTTAATATAGTGAATCAACTTTAAAATATTTCTTGAAAAACAGTTTAATTTTCTTTTTATCATATTAACTTAATGTAGTCACTCTTTTCAGTCTAGCACACTGACTGAGCACACAGACTTTGGAGTCAGACTGAGGGTTTCAACCTGATACCTGCTTCTTACTAGTGTAAGTCGCTTTGTCTTGGAGGTTTTATTACCTATAAAATGCGGATATCAAAGCCACTAAATGAGAAAATCAGTAGAAAACATTTAGCATGGTGTCTGCATCATACTAAAGCCTATACATGTAAGCAGTTCATTTTTTACTGTGGTAAAAAGCATAACATAAAATTTGGTTTTGTAACCATTTCTAAGTGTATAGTTCAGTGATGTCAAGTACATTCACATTTTTGTGCAATCATCACCAGTGTGCATCTCCAGAACTTTTTCATCAAAACGAAACTCTGTCCTCATTAAACCTTAACTCTCTATTACCTTCCCCTGTCCTCTCAGCCTCTGGCAGCAACCATTCTACATTCTTTCTCATGCATCCAACTACTCTAGGTATCTCATATAAGTGAAACTATACAATATTTGTCTTTTTATGACTGGCTTATTTCACTTAGCATATGTCTTCAAGGTTCACCCAGATTATATTGTCATAATTTGATTTCTTTTTAAAGCTTAATAATTTTTCTTTGTATATATATATATATATATATATATATATATATATATATATATATATATACACATTTTGTTTATCCAAAACAATGTTGATGTACATTTGGGTTATTTCCATCTGCAAAGTTAATTTTTTTGTGTCAATTTGTCCAGGTTACAGTATCCAGACATTTAGTCAAACATTATTCTAGATATTTAGTGAAGGTATTTTTAGGTTTGAGGCTTTAACCCCATGAGGGCTTCCCTTGTGGCTCAGTGGTAAAGAATCCGCCTGCCAATGCAGAAGCCACAGGAGATGTGGGTTCAATCCCTGAGTGCGGAAGATCCCCCAGAGAAGGAAATGGCAACCCACTCCAGTATTGCCTCAAAATCTCATGGACAGAGAAGCCCGATGGGCTATAATTCATGGGGTCCCAAAAGAGTAGGACATGACATAGCAACTAGACAGCAACTACTTGCATAAAATTCAAATGACATCCCTCATCTCCAGGTAGCCCTGTATTAAATTACTATCCTCACACTTTAAATGAACAAAGTATAAAGTTCTGAATTTCTCTTTGATATGTCTAGGTATAGACTTAAAAAAAATTTAACAGCTTGTTTTCTTTTGATGTGTCCTTTATATTTGAAGACTCAAATATAAAGTCTTCCTTTAGATCAGAGAGTTGTTCTCCAGTTATTTGAATCTCGCTTCCTCTCTCTATAAGCCAGAAATAATTCAGACTAATGATTGTCAACAGCTGTTATAGGAAAAGGGGAAAAACCAGCATGGAGAGAGGCGTGTTGTAAGAAGCACATTTAGGACAGATTTAGGGACACTGTGTGTTAAATAAATAGTGAAAATTTAATAACATTTAAAAATAATGCAGAAGGAAAAATCGTGAAAAATGCTCGTACCAAAATCATGTGGTAGCTGAACCTTGAGGACAAAGGCCTGAGCAAGAGGGAGTAATAAGGAGGAGAGAGAAGGTTTTGTTGAGAAAGAATGGGGGTGGTACGGGGATCAGGGACCTAGAAGCTCTTGCCTTTAAGCCAGCAGGAAGGGGAACTGACAGCCCAGTGTCTCCATCTCTGATGTCGCTTCTCCTCTTGCTCTGCCCCCAGTTTGTGTGCACCAAGGGCATGAAGACAGACTGTGGGAGAGCAGGGTGATCTGGTTTTTTCCTTGTTGCTTGTGTGACTTTTCCCCTTTTGTTTTCACTGTGGGGAGCAGAAGAACGAATCAATGAGGATGAATGAGATCATCCTCCTGGGGCAAGTGGGAAAAACCCATACAGACACTAAGCCTCCTTTTCCTCATCAGAAAAGCAGGCCTTTCTCTCGCTACTTCTAAGAGAGGATTCATGAAGTCCTGTATGTAATGGGGCTTCGTGAACTGTAGGTGTTTTATGGAGAAGAGAGGTTATGTGACCGTGATCACACTTTAAAGCTCTTTCTTCACAGAAAGATGCATAAACAACTAATGGCTAAGTGAGTGACAGTTTATTAGGTGTCAGCTCTTCTCACGGTTCTTTTCGTTGTACCATCGTGGATGCCTTATGGTGCAGAGGCTATTATCATTTTAGAGATGAGATAACTGAGGCCCAGAGAGGTTAAGTAACTCTTACAAGGTCACACAGTGATGAAATCAGGATTTAAGCACAGGATAACCTCCTTGCATTGTCTAAATGCTTTATGCCATGTGTAATATTATCCTCAGCAGTGAAGCACCTGTTGTGGTTGCCACTTTTTGATATTAACCATGGCCTGAAAGGTAATCTGGCTCTGCCTTTATCCACCCATCTTCACCTCGCCCCCTCCTTTCCCAATGCTAATGAAATGGAGTCAGATCAGATCAGATCAGATCAGATCAGTCGCTCAGTCGTGTCTGACTCTTTGCGACCCCATGAACTGCAGCACGCCAGGCCTCCCTATCCATCACCAGCTCTCGGAGGTCACCCAGACTCACATTCATCGAGTCAGTGATGCAATCCAGCCATCTCATCCTCCGTCGTCCCCTTCTCCTCCTGCCCTCAATCCCTCCCAGCATCAGAGTCTTCTCCAATGAGTCAACTCTTCGCATGAGGTGGCCAAAATACTGGAGTTTCAGCTTGAGCATCATTCCTTCCAAAGAAATCCCAGGGCTGATCTCCTTCAGAATGGACTGGTTGGATCTCCTTGCAGTCCAAGGGACTCTCAAGAGTCTTCTCCAATACCACAGTTCAAAAGCATCAATTCTTTGGCGCTCAGCCTTCTTCACAGTCCAGCTCTCACATCCATACATGACCACAGGAAAGACCATAGCCTTGAGACTTTGGATAAAAATGTAGGTTCAGGTAGAGGCCACATGATGATTTGAGGTGTGAGATACTTGTTTTGTTCTTCCATCTACAAGCTCAGGCTTGGACTGGTGCTTCGCTCATATTCTCCAGTAGCAATAACTTTGCCACTAGTTTCAAAATGAGTGAGATGGCCAATACTAAGGCCCAGAGAAGATCTGTGAGCAACTCTGCTCAAATAGGGCTTCCCTGGTAGCTCAGATGGTAAAGAATCTGCCTGCAATTTAGGAGACGAAGGTTCAATCCTTGAGTTGGGAAGATCCCTTGGAGAAGGGAATGGCAACCCACTCCAGTATTTTTGCCTGGAGAATTCCATGGACAGAGGAGTCTGGCAGGCTACAGTCTGTGGGGTCTCAAAGAGACATGACTGAGTGACTAATACTCACACACTGCTCAAATAATGCAACCTACTTCTCCTCTGATAAACTTGGCCTCATGATGTCCAGATTGTATTTACGCCTTATATAAGCCTTTTAGGCTGTTTGTTTCCTTCCCCAGAAATGGGGCTGGTGTGAGTCAGGATGGTACAGGGGACATTCCAATTGCTCTTGAGATTATAAAACAAAAGATTGATAGTGTGATTGTTGATATTGTTGATGAGAATTCATTGGTGGAGAGCATGACAGTTACTCAATGAGTTGAGAAGAAACACATCTTCTGGGAAAAAGCTTTGGCTTTGGCCTGGGTGCTTACCATCCAGAGGCTGTTTGTGTGGAGACAGTCATGAGTCTTTCCCCATCTCACTGTTGCTTTCCAATTTCCAAATGGAGCACTACTGTTGCCGTGAATGAGAAGGCAGCGGCTCCAAAATTGCTCATGTGGCCATGGAGAGACATGGGTTATACAAAGTATGCTTATATAGCTGGAAGAGGTATTGGAGGGTCAACATCATTTCAGGCTGGACTTCCAGTATTCTCCTTGCCTTTTAAACCCATTACCTACTTTGATTTCCAACTTTCAGAAGAGGATTTTCTTGTCTTTTGTTAATGAACTGGCATGGTAATGAAAACAATTCTCAATTTTTTTGGTGTGTGTGTGCCTGCTGATGCTCAGTCATGGCCAACTCTTTGTGACCCCATGGACTATAGCCCACCAGGCTCCTCTGTCTATGGAATTTTCCAGGCAAGGATATTGGAATGGGTTGCCATTTCTTACTCCAGGGGATCTTCCCAACCCATGGATCGAACACACGTCTCTTGCATCTTCTGCATTTGCAGGCAGATTCTTTATCACTGAGCCATCTGGGAATCCCTTTAGTGGCCAAAAAAAAAAAAAAAAAGTATATTCAATAGTCTGAGGATGTGAAGTAGGAATGTGTCTTTTATCAAGCTTTCTAGGAGATTCTTGGGTCAATGGCTCAAGATCCTCATTTTGAAAAACTCAGGTTAAAGTGGTATCTTTTCTGTGTAATACTATTGGTGTTGAGTGCTAAGTTGCCTGAATTTGAAAGAATTTCTGGTTTTGCCCAAGATAGAGTATAAGGGCCAGATTTATTCTTATCCTGAAATAATAAAAGATATCAGATAAAATATATGAAGCAATATATGGGTTTTGAAACACTGGTCATCAGGCAATGGGAGGGCAATGATATCCAGGAAATTACAAAGACGTGAACACTCCAACTGCTCCAGCTGGTCCCTGGGAGACAGTCCAGGCTGAACCCCAGGTGGAACTCATACTCCTTGAGTTGAGCAGGTGGTGCTGAGAGCCCAGGAAACCCAGGTGGCCAGAGTTCACAGGACTGAGCTCCAGAACCAAGAGATCTGCACAGAGAGGGGTCGCTGGAGACATGCAGGAAGGCCCCTCACGTGTTCATAAGAGTAAGTGAGTCAATTACAGGAGTCTGGAGGGTGGCGGGATGGGTGCAAAGATGAGGGAGGGGGTGGAGAGCAGTGCCTGCAGTCACAGAAGTCTGGGAATATTGCTTGTTCCCTCCAACCAGATTAGAAAGCTTATAATTCACGAGTATTGGACAGAACAGTCAGGAAGGTCTGGCCTCAGTAATGGGGAATAGTTAGCCCTACACTGATCATTGCTCCTGACATGCCTAACAGATCATTAAAAAGTGATAACCTGAGAGGATCATACTGCTCCCAGGTCACCTACGCATCCCAGAACAGACCTCAAGAATATTTAGAAATATGAAAAAATATCCAGTGCCCAAAAAGACAAAATTCACAATGTCTGGCACCCCAAAATAGTAAAGCAGTTGTGTTTAAAATGAAACACACTGTCCTTGACTGACCTAGAGGTGTATTTCCACACACATTTTTGTACCATTATGAAGTCAAACAGTTGAGTCCTTCAGTATAACATTTTGTACATAACATGCCCTACTCTGCCAAACCATGGTCTGTGTTGATATTTATCTTGGCTTATGAGATAGCAGTTCCTCTTTCATGTCCGTTATTGTTTTTTTAAATATGTTTCCTGTGTTTGGTAACTCCAACTCCTGGCTTATGGGAAGGTACACTCAGTCAGTACATCATGTATCTGCCCCAAGCATTGGAGCTGGGGGCAATGGATGGTGAAATGGGCTAATTCTCTAAGGCTGATGGGTGACTTGGAATCAACGCCATAGAGAGTAGTAAGGGCCAAACCAGGGAGTCCAAGATCTGCTGACAGGTGTAAGGGGTGAGTTCAGCCAAGGTGAATTTCAGCCTCTGAAATTCAACAGGAGTGTACCAGTGTTGTGTTAGGACTGAAGCTGAAGAGTCAGACCTTGACTTTGCTACTTGCAGTTTGAGGTTGGGTTAGTGAGCTTACTCTGGGGTCATGCATGAGCTTAATGCTCTACGGGTCTATAACTGACCTCCAGACTTCGAGCCTGGGCTGTCTCTTCTCCTCTGAGATTAGGTAATTTTTAATTTGGTCACCAAGCACCAAGTGTGTTTTGCTGATTCGTTGCTGCCTAGAAGTTCAGTCTGACACCCTGTCTTCTGGGTATCTCTTCTTTAATGCTTTGCTACTTGAAGAAACAAGTGTTCTTCAGTTTGGCTGGTGCCAAGCACCTTGCCATCTTTCCCATTCTGCCTGAGTAGATAGGTGACTTTTCTTCTTATAAGTCTCTTGGATGGTGGAAAAGTGTATGTTTCTTAAAACCTTGTGTCCCAGATCAATTTGTAAAAAAGTAAGAAAGCTCTTACTTGAAGATATTGACAAGACATCATTACTATCATCTGATGAAAATGTTACTTTCTTTGAAGGATTGGGGCTAAAGAGTCAGTCTTAGAAAAAATTGGAAGTCAGTTTGTCTTTTAAAGCAGAGGTCTTAAGATCACGTTTTCACCTGAAAAGGAGGCTCTTGATCAGAAGTCTTCCAAAACCTTATTTTTATTCCCAGTGTTGGCTGGACTGTGGGTTGGGTTACTACAGCAGGAATACAGGGATGCATACTGGTCAGTATTCTCATGATCTCTATGATGGTTCTTGTGGCAGAAACAGTTTACTTGCAGTATTTAATAATAATAATAACAGCAGCTGCAGCGTTGGTTGGTGGATGGAAAAAGTCTATCACTTTCATTTCCTTTCAATCAGCATTGATTGGAGGAGGATCTGTTTCTCTCTAGTGTTTTCCAGTGAGAGAGACTAGGAGAGCATGGGTGAGGCTTTCTGTCTTCACTTGATGAGCTTAGGACCATTTCCTGTCTTCCTGCACATGTCTGGGACCTTCAGCCTATTTGCAAGATGTACTCAAGGACAAAGATTGTGGTTTCTGGAGAGAAATGCATAGAACTTGATACAGTCTAACAGTTGTTAATTGTGGTAGGTGTAACTGGTTTTGTTTTTTGGCATATTGTTATTGTTGTTGTTCAGACTCTTTGTGACTCCACCGACCACAACACACCAGGCTCCTCTGTCTTCCACTATGTCCTGGAGTTTGCTGCCCACTGAGTTTGATTCATGTCCATTGAGTCGGTGATGCTATCTTACCATCTCATCCTCTGTGGTCCCCCTTCTACTACCTTCAGTCTTTCCCAGCATCACAGTCTTTTCCAATGAGTCGATTCTTCACATCAGGTGGACGACATATTGGAGCTTCAGCTTCAGCATCAGATCTTCCAATGAATATTCAGGGTTGATTTTCTTTAGGTTTTACTGGTTTGATCTCCTTGCAGTCAATGCAAGAGTCTTCTCTAGCACCGCAATTTGAAAGCATCAATTCTTCGGTGTTCAGCATTCTTTATGGACCAACATCCATTCATGACCACTAGAAAAATCATTAATTTGACTGTAAGGACCTTTGTCAGTAAAGTGATATCTCTGCTTTTTAATATGATGTCTAGTTTTGTTAAAACTTTCCTTCCAAGGAGCAAGTGCCTTTTAATTGCATGGCTGCAGTCACCATCAGTGATGATTTTGGAGACCAAGAAAAGAAAATCTGCCAGTGCTTTCACTTCCCCCCTTCTATTTGCCATGAAGTGATGGGATGCTTCATGGCAAAGAACTAAGATGCGATGATCTTAGTTCTTTTTTTTCTTTCAGATCACATAACTGTATTTTCTATTTGTCTTGTGTATAGATATGGCCATCTGATTGGTTTAAACCAGTTAAGCCTTCTCTACCACCTCTCTTTTGCCTCTATGGTGAACATAGAGTCCATGTGTTGAAGATGGTCTCCAACAGGAATGTGATCTGAATTTCTAAAGCATTGCTTGAAGGAAAGATGCCCAGGAAAGCCACACAATTGAAAGTGCTCTGTTGCGTTCTTAATTAAGTGTTCTTAATTTGCATAATATGTAACCTTTCACATTAGAAGCTACTTAGTTTTTCTAATATTGAGTTTGAAGCCAGCTTTTTCACTCTCCTCTTTCACTGTCATCAAGGAGCTCTTTAATTCCTCTTCACTTTCTGCCATTAGACTGATATCATCTGCATCTTTGAGACTGTTGATATTTCTCCCAGCAATCCTGATTCCAGCTTGTGATTTATCCAGCTCAGCATTTCCCATGATGTACTCTGGATTTAAGTTAAACATGCAGGGTGACAATATACAGCCTCGACATACTCCTTTCCCAGTTTTGAACCTGTCTGTTGTTCCATGTCTAGTTCTAACTGTTGCTTCTTGACCTGCATACAGCATTATCCAGGAGACAGGAAAGGTGGTCTTTTACTCCCATCTCTTGAAGAATTTTCTTCAGTTTGTTGTTGTCTACACAGTCAAAGGCTTTGGTGTACTCAGTGAAGCAGAAGTAGATGTTTTTCTGAAATTCCCTTGCTTTCTGCATGATCCAGTGAATGTTGGCAGTCTGATATCTGATTCCTCTGGCTCTTTGAAATTCTGCTTGTACATCTGGAAGCTCTCAGTTCAGGTACTTCTGAAGCTTGGCTTGAAGGATTTTGAGCATAACCTTGATAGTATGTGAAATGAGCACAATTGTATGGTATTTGAGTTTCTTTGGCATTGCCCTTGTTTGGGGTTGGAATGAAAACTAACATTTTACAGTCCTGTGGCCATTTCTGAGTTTTCCAAATTTGTTGACATATTGAGTGCAGCACTTTAACAGCATCATTTTAGGATTTGAAATAACTCAGCTAGAATTCAGTCACCTCTACTAGCTTTCTTAGTAACAATTCTTCCTAAGGCCCTCTTGACTTCATAGTCCAGGGTATCCAGCTCTAGATGAGTGACTACACCATCATGGTTATCTGGGTCATAAAGACATTTTTTTGTACAATTCTTCTGTGTATTCTTGCCACCTCTTCTTAATCTCTTCTGCTTCTGTTAGGTCCTTACTCTTCCTGCTTTTGGCATTATTTTTATTTATTTCTGCTTGAGTGATAATGAGTAAGAAAAGGTAGAGTGAGTGGGTCAAAGTACTGTGCCCTGATAAGCAGTTACATTCTGATTGCCTCTCAGATGGGAGTTTATTTTTCACTGAGATGAGAATCTGCTTGACAATGGGAAACCCTTGAAGCAGGCAGAAGCCTTTGAGTTGCTTCAGTCTCAGTCCTGCTTCCATCTCCCACTTTTGTCTCTGCCCTCTACTCTCCTGCTCTTCTGCTAAAACCCATAATTGTCTTTCTGTTGGCAGCTTTCTCTGCCACCTCATTTACCCAGAAACTGCACAGGATTCAGTAGAGGCTAAGTTGGGATTCTTCCCCTCCTGTTTTCTGTGTATATTATTTTGGGGATTGGAAATCAAATTTTCATGCCACTCTAGAAATCCTTCTTCAAGATTTTTTAAAAATATATTTATTTTTAATTGAAGGGTAGTTGCTTCACAATATTGTGTTGGCCTCTGTTGTATATCAAGATGAATCAGCCATAGGTATACGTATATCCACTTCCTCTTGAACCTCCCTCCCACCTCCGACCCCTTTCCACCCCTCTAGGTTGTTACAAAGCCCCAGTTTGAGTTCCCTGAGTCATACAGCAAGTTCCCATCAGATATCTATTTCACATATGGTAGTGTATATTCTCCCATGTTACTCTCTCCATTCCTCTCACCTTCCCCTTCCTCTCTACCCTCCACCTGTGTTTATGTCTCTTCTCTATGTCTGCATCTCCATTGCTGCCCTGCAGATAGGTTCTTTGCTACCATCTTTCTAGATTCCATATATATGCTTTAATATATAATATTTGTTTTTCTCTTTATGACTTACTTCACTCTGTATAATAGGCTCTAGGTTCATCCACCTCATTAGAACTGACTCAGATATGTTCCTTTTTATAGTTGAATAATATTCCATTGTGTGTGTACATATATATATATATATATACATGTATACATATATATATATATGTATATATATATACACCACAGTTTCTTTATCCATGCATCTGTCAATGGACATCTAGGTTGCTTCCTAACTATTGTATGTAGATCTTCAGTGAACACTGGAGTACATGTGCCTTTTTCAATTTTGGTTTTCTCAGGGCATATGCCTAGGGCTTATATGCCTAGGGCTTCCCAGGTGGCTCAGTGGTAAAGAATCTGCCTGCAGTGCAGGATCTACCGGAGACACAGGTTGGATCCCTGGGTTGGAAAGATACAGGTTGGATCCCTGGGTTGGAAAGATCCCCTGGAGGAGGAAATGGCAACCCACTCCAGTATTCTAATAGTGGAATTATTGGGTCATATGGCAGTTCTACTCCCAGTTTTTTGAGGAATCTCCATACTGTCTTCCATAGTAGCTGTAATCAATTTACGTTCCCACCAATAGTGCAAAAGGAAACCTTTTCTCTGCACTCTCTCCAGCATTTATTGTTTGTGGATTTTTTGATGATAGTCATTCTGACCAGTATGAGGTGATATCTCATTGTAGTTTTGATTTGCATTTCTCTAATAATAAGTGATGTTGAGCATCTTTTCATATGTTTTTTAGCCATCTGTATGTCTTCTTTGAGGAAATGTCTGTTTAGGATTTTTTGCCCACTTTCTGATTGGGTTATTTGTTTTTCTGGTATTGAGTTTTATGAGCTGCTTGTATATTTTAGAAATTAACCCTTTGTCAGTTGTTTCATTTACTGTTATTTTCTCCCATTATGAGGGTTGTTTTTCCACCTGATTATAGTTTCCTTTGCTGTGCAAAAGTGTTTAAGTTTAATTAGATCCCACTTGTTTATTTTTGTTTTTATTTCCATTACTCTGGGAGGTGGGTCATAGAGAATCTTGCTGTGATGTATGTCATACAGTGTTCTGTCTGTTTTCCTCTAAGAGTTTTATAGTTTCTGGTCCTAAATTTAGGTCTTTAATCCATTTTGAGTTTATCTTTGCATATGGTGTTAGGAAGTATTCTAGTTTCATTCTTTTATACATAGCTTTCCAATTCTCCCAGCACCATTTATTGAAATGACTCTTCCCCATTCAAATTCTTGCCTCCTTTGTCAAAGATAAGGTACCTGTAGGTGTGTGGGTTCATCTCTGGGCTTTTTATCTTGTTTCATTGGTCTATATTTCTGATTTTGTGCCAGTTCCATATTGTCTTGATGACTGTAGCTTTGTAGTATAGTCTGAAGTCAGGGAGGTTGCATTCCTCCAGCTGCATTCTTTTTTCACAAGATTGCTTTGCTATTTGGGGTCTTTTGTGTTTCTACACCAATTGTGAAAATTTTTGTTCTAGTTCTTTTAAAAATGCCGTTGGTAACTTGATAGGGATTACATTGAATCTGTAGATTACAGTTGGTAGTAGAGTTATTTTCACAGTATTGACTCTTCCAATCTAGGAGCATAGAATATTTCCCCATCTGTTTATGTCATCCTTGATTTCTTGCATCAGTGTCTTACAGTTTTCTGTATACAGCTCTTTTGTCTCCTTAGACAGGTTTATTCCTTGGTATTTTATTCTTTTTGTTGCAATGGCAAATGGGATTGATTACTTAATTTCTCTTTCTAGTGTATAGTAATGCAAATGATTTTTATGTATTGATTTTAAATTCACTGATTAGCTCTAGTACTTTATAATATCTTGATAATATCTTTAGGGTTTTCTATGTTAGGGTTTTCTATGTATAGTATTGGAGAAGGCAATGGCAACCCACTCCAGTACTCTTGCCTGGAAAATCTCATGGACAGAGGAGCCTGGTGGGCTGCAGTCCATGGGGTTGTGAAGAGTTGGACACCACTGAGCAACTTCACTTTCACTTTTCACTTTCATGCATTGGAGAAGGAAATGGCAACCCACTCCAGTGTTCTTGCCTGGAGAATCCCAGGGATGGGGGAGCCTGGTGGGCTGCCGTCTATGGGGTCGCATAGAGTCGGACACGACTGAAGCGACTTAGCAGCAGCAGCAGCAGCAGCATGTATAGTATCATGTCATCTGCAAACAGTGAGGATTTTACTTCTTCTTTTCTAATCTGATTCCTTTTTTATTTCTTTTTCTTCTCTGATTCCCATAGCTAGGACTTCCAAAACTGTGTTGAATAATAGTGGTGAGGGTGGGCACTCTTGTCTAGTTCCTGATCTTAGACGGAATGCTTTCAGTTTTTCACTGTTGAGAATAATGTTTGCTGTGGGTTTGTTGTATATCACCTTTATTATATACAGGTAGGTTCCTTCTATGCCCATTTTTTGAAGAGCTTTTGTCACAAATGGGTATTGAATTATGGTGAAAGCTTTTTCTGCATCTCTTGAGATTATCACATAGTTTTCATCTTTTTTTTTATACTCAATCATCTGTTTTATTTTAAAACATGTCTACACTGCATTGAGCACAACACAGATGTGACCAGGAAACCCATAGCCCTGTCCCAGCAGGCAATAGGTCCAGTGTATAACTTGGGGTTGACTATTATTTTTCACAGTAAGGAAAAAAAAAAAAAAAGAGAGAATAAGAAAGAGGAAATTAACATTATTCCCAACTCCTGTTCAGAAATCTGAGTGATGAAACGGAAGGGTATTTAAGAGACTCATAAAGCATTTCCAAAGCCCATTTTCTCCATCAGTTGATGTTCAAATATTGAATCTGGGATATTGGACTAACTGGACTTAGAGTGACACAAGGGCACACTGTTTCAAATTACAGCCACCCATTTCTGCAAAAGGTAGGGGAACAGGCCAGGCTTTCTGACTGATGGTCTACACTTTCCTGTTTTATGAACCTGATGAATTCAGAGGCTATCAGAAATGTATAACCACAACTGTGACACAGCATCTGCTCAGCGTAAAACCTTTTTGTGTAGGAGAAAGAATTCAGTTGGCTTACGGCAAGAAATGTCCTGAGCTGGATGGTACCAATACAGAATTGTCAATCATGACCCCACTGAAATATGTGGGATCTCATGAAAATCAGAAACAGCTCCCATTTTAAGATAAAGTCTCTAAATCCAGTTGCTTTTTAAAAATTAGCATTCCCATTTCTTTCCTCTGAAGCAGAAAGTAAATGCTAGGAAGCTGACAGGTTTTGTTTGTCACAAGCACACACAGGGTTTGGGGACCACTGCGGCTCAGTTCCTGGAACACCTGAGCCTCTGGCATCACTGGGCCTCCACAGCCTTTTTTGCATCCGGGGTTGAGGTCCTCATATTCCAGAATAAAGAAGCCAATATGGAGGATTTGGGTGATGGTGAAGTGAGAAGGCCACCCTGTCGGGTCTGGAGCTCTATCATCTGAGGAAAATGGAAGTAAAAAATTCATACTTGGGTACAAACAAACCTTTGATTCATCAAGTCATTGATGGAGAAGACAGCAGAGTACACCGAGACCCTTGGTGTGAGAGACAAAATGCCTTCCTGAAAGTAAGACTTCTGTTTTTGATCTAAGATCGATGTCTTTGAAATGCTTTACCTGGACCAATGGAAGCCAGTTGCTAATTACATATTATATAAGTATAAATTTTCTACTTCATTATCCGTACCAAATCAGGCTCTAAAAACGGACCCCATTGGACTGGAATGTGTATGTTTTAACAGATCAGAAACTGCAAAGCACTTATGCCACTAACTGACATAGCTCTATCCCCAAGGACGCCATTGGTATAAATATTTTCAGATTCCTTTGCATTTTAACAATAACAGAGGAGAGTCAAAACAAAGGCTAATTACAAAGACAAAAACAAAGACAATTACAGCTTCTGACATTCACTGATTGTGTTGGCCATAAAGTTTGTTCAGATTTTTCTGTAAGATTTTATGGTAAAAACCTTAACAAACTTTTTGGCCAACCCAATCTATTGTCTATTTAGTTACAAATCAGGTTTAACACAGCTTTGCTCCATTTTCTATGCATTTTGCCTTTTAAATCACACACAAAATTTATATTAAAACAATAGTTTTTTTTCCAAAAGACAAAGGCTTAGAGGAGCACGTCTTATGAATACTCTTTCCTTCCGTTAGTTTTAGCGAGTGGAGGGATCACCGTAGATTTTGAGTGTGGTGGTGAAGCAATTCCACAGGTCATCTTCTCCATGTGCTCAGGGACGTCGCAGGGGGGAATGTCGGAAACTCTTTTTTAAAATGTATTGGCAGGACAGTACAATTCTTTAGCAGTTTAGGGCGAGTATCTTCCCATTTTCCGAACAATCACAGAGATGATTCCACCAATGACTGCGATGCCTAGTAAGACCCCAACAATGATTCCAACCAGGGTCCCCACTGCCAAGCCACCTTTCTGAGTGCTTTTTGGTTTTTCTCCATCTGTTTTCCCCTGTGAGTGACTAGTCGTTGGTACATGGGTATGGACTGTGGTTGTGCTCTTGGTGGTTGTGCTCCTGGCAGGCGTGCTCTTGGCTGTTGTGCTTTCGGCAGTTGGCAGATCTTCTGTGTGACCATGTGTTACATTCTCTGTTCCTGCTGACATAGGGGTTGCCAAGGATTCTTTACTGGCAGCTTGGGTTGTCATGCAATCTTCCACATTCAGGGTCGTCTTCACATTTGTCATATCTGTAGTCACATCGTCTTCTGGCTGGACCGTGCTGGCTCCTTCTGCCAGGACCCCGAACGATGCACTTCCCAAAATGAAGAACAGAACTGGCACCTTCCACATTTTTCTTAGCTGACTTGTTCTTTGGGGTGGGGGGCCGAGCAGCTAGTTTCTGGGCTGGGGAAAGATGAAAAAGCTCCATAGCCAGGGGCCTTCCCTTGATGGAGGGCAAAACGTGGGGCCTGGAAAACGGAGTCCCAGTGAGGGAGGGATCCCCAAGTTATTCGCTCGCAACAGCTGCCGGAGGAGCAAACTTTGCAGTTCAGTTTTCATCTTTTAATTTGTTAACATAGAGTATCACATTGATTGATTTGTGTATATTGAAAAGTCCTTGCATCCCTGGGAATAAACCTGACTTGATCATGGTGCATTATCTTTTTAATGTATTGTTGAATTTTCTTTGCTAGAATTTTGTTGAGGATTTTCACATCTGTGTTCATCAGTGATATTGGCCTGCAATTTTCTTTTTTTGTGATGTCATTGTTTGGTTTTGGTATCAGGGTGATGGTGGCTTTGTAGAATGAATTTGGAAGTGTTACTTCCTCTGGAGTTTCTGAAAACAGTTTCAGAAGGATAGGGATTAGTTCTCTAAATATTTGATAGAATTCACCTGTGAAGCCATCGGGCCCTGGGCTTGTGTGTTTTGGAGAGATTCTTGATAGCAGTTTTGATTTCAGTGCTTGCAGTTGGTTTGTTTAGTTTCTATTTTTTTCTGGTTCAGTCTCAGAAGATAACTTTTCTAAGAATCTGTCCATTTCTTCCAGGTTGTGCATTTTATTGCCATATAGTTGCTCATAATAGTCTCTGATGATCCTTTGTACTTCTGTGTTGTCTGTTGTAACCTTTCTTTTTCTCATGCCTAATTTTGTTGATTTAATTCTTCTCCCTTTTTTCTTGATAAGTCTGGCTAATGGTTTGTCAATTTTGTTTATATTCTCAAAGAACCAGCTTCTAGTTTTATTAATCTTTACTATGGATTCCTTTATTTCTTTTTCATTTCTTTCTGCTCTGATCTTTGAGCTATCTTTCCTTATACCACTTTGGGGTTATTTTTGTTCTTCTTCTTCCAGTTATTTTAAGTGTAAAGTTAGGTTATCTATCTGTTGTTTTTCTTGTTTCTTGAGGTAGGAATGTATTGTTCTAAACTTCCCTCTTAGAATTGCTTTTGCTGCATCCTATAGGTTTTGGGTCATAACATTTTTGTTGTCAGTTCTAGTAATTTATTGATTCCCCTTTTTATTTCTTCAATAATCTGTTTGTTATTTAGAAATGTACTATTTAATCACTTGTAATTCATATCTAGTCTCATAGTGTCATGGTTAGAAAAGATGCTTGATATGATTTCAATTTTTCTTAAATTTACTGAGGCTTGATTTGTGACCCAAGATGTGGTCTGTCCTGAAAAATGTCCCGTGTACACTTGAGAAGGAAGTGTATTCTTCTGCATCTGGTTGGAATGTCCTGAAGATATCTATTAGGTCCATATGATCTAATGAGTTATTTAAAGCTTGTGTTTCCTTATTAATTTTCTGTTTTGATGATCTTTTGGTGTAAGTGGGGTGTTAAAGTTCCCTACTATAATTGTGTTACTATCAATTTCCCTTTTTATGCCTGTTACTGTTTGCCTTATGTATTGATGTGCTCCTATGTTGGGTGCATAAATGTTGACAACTGTTATGTCATCTTCTTGGATTGATCCCTAGATCATTATGTAGTGTCTTTCTTTATCTCTTATAGTATTCTTTATTTTAGGGTCTATTTTGTCTGATATGAAAATTGTCACTCTGACTTTCTTTTGATTTCCATTTGTATGGAATATCTGTTTTCATTCTCTTACTTTCTGTCTGTATGTGTCTCTAGGTCTGAATTCAATATATATATTAATATAAATTAAGAGGACTGAGTTGTTTTCCTGTCTTAAAAGATATTTTTGAAAAGTTAAAAACGGAGAAAGGTCAACTGAGTGGATGTTTGGATTTTGAGGTATCCTGACGCTGGGATGAAATTAGTTCTTCTGAAAAGAAAAGATTGGGGTGGTTGTGTTAAACACCTGCTCATATACTTAGAGCACAGTGGTTCTATGTTTCGTGGAAAACAGTGTTGACTCTCACACTGAGCACAGTGAAGCCTCTGAATTTTCCTTTTGGTGCACATCCTTCACTAATACTGCTGAATCATAAAACACATGGCCAGACTTGGGGATGGAGTATTGTTAATGAGGGAACTTAGGCCTGAAAAGTACAATTTCAGGAAAATCTGCAAGAATATCATCTCTCCTTCATTTTTTGTCACATCTTCCCTTTATTTTTCCATGTTTTAGTTAACAAATGATATTGAGAAGTATCTTCTTCTTTATCATCCTCAAACCAAAACTCATCCTTTTCTCTTTTTCCTGTGGGTATGATTTGAGAAGCAATTCATCACGGGCAATTCTGAGTCTATGTCCAATAAGAAAGCAAGAATAAAGGTGAATGAATATTTTTTGGTGTTTTAAGTCATTGGAGAAATGATTAGCAAGTTAGTTTACATCATTGAGCATCTTACTCTTATAGAAAGAGCCATTAGACTAGTATTGTAGAAAGCAGTGGTATCCTTTGCAGAAAGACTCTGGTTTAGTTGAGGTTTCTCCACTGGCCTTCTGTTAGGCTCACCTCCACCTCTAGTCCATCTCATCATTAACCACGTTTCTGAAATTAATGTATTAGAGGGGCCGTCTGATCGCAGGATGAGTGAATATTGATTGATGGTGGTGATGATGGATGGAAAAGGGAGGGCCTGCTGGTTATTCCAACTGAGAGCCTGAACAACATGAAGAGGGAGAGTTAGCAAAAACACAGAAAGAGAAAAAAGAAACAACTGAGCCAACCTAAAACATTTGTTGGAAATCTTCTTGAAGACTAATTTACTTTCCTTAGCCATATGGTTGGGCTTCCCAGGCGGCTCAGTAGTAAAGAATTCACCTGCAATGTAGTTCAATCCCTGGGTCAAGAAGTTCTCCCTGGAGAAGGAAATGGCAACCCACTCCAGATTCTTGCCTGGGAAATCCCATGGACAGAGGAGCCCATCAGGCTACAGATCTTGGGGTCGCAAAAGAGTTGGACGTGATTTAGCAACTAAACAATAACAACAGCCATATGGTTGAGTCATATTTTTTGTAACTAATTCTTATAAAATCTAACCATTTCCAATGGCTGATGAACAAAGAAGTCTCTTCCAACTTGTTAGGATAAAGAGATCTCTTCTTTAACCAAAATTATAGGAAATCTTCTGCCTCTAGGCACTCAAGTCTCTTACTGGGCCCACGGTGAGAGATTGCTCTTTTCAGATCAATCCAGTTGACTAGGTTAATTGGGGCCCTGCTGCTGCTGCTGCTGCTAAGTCGTTTCAGTCGTGTCTGACTCTGTGCGATCCCATAGACGGCTGTCCCTGGGATTCTCCAGACAAGAATACTGGAGTGGGTTGCCATTTCCTTCTCCAATGCATGAAAGTGAAAAGTGAAAGTGAAGTCACTCAGTCGTGTCCGACTCTAAGCGACCCCATGGACTAGAGCTTACCACGTTCCTCCGTCCATGGGATTTTCCAGGCGAGAGTACTGGGGTGGGGTGCCATTGTCAGTCTTAAATAAATAAATACCAATTACTGGGGGAGAAAGCTTTTTTTAAAATTGTATAGTTGATTTACAATGTTGTGTTAGTTTCTAGTGTACAGCAAAATGATTCAGTTATGTGTGTGTATATATATATATATATAGACACACATTTTTGTCTGTGTGTGTGTGTATGTGTATATATATATATATATATATATATATATATATATATATATATGCTGCTGCTGCTAAGTCGCTTCAGTCATGTCTGACTCTGTGAGACCCCATAGACAGCAGCCCACCAGGCTCCCCATCCCTGGGATTCTCCAGGCAAGAACACTGGAGTGGGTTGCCATTTCTTTCTCCAGTGCAGGAAAGTGAAAAGTGAAAGTGAAGTCGCTCAGTTGTGTCCAACTCTTAGCGACCCCATGGACTGCAGCCCACCAGGCTCCTCCATCCATGGGATTTTCCAGGCAAGAGTACTGGAGTGGGGTGCCATCACCTTCTCCTATATATATATATCAGATCAGATCCAGATCAGTTGCTCAGTCGGATGGATGTGAGTCTGGGTGACCTCCGGGAGTTGGTGATGGACAGGGAGGCCTGGCGTGCTGCGGTTCATGGGGTCGCAAAGACTCGGACACGACTGAGCGACTGATCTGATCTGATCTGATATATATATATATATATATACACACTTATACAGTAGGACCTTGTTTGTTTTATATTAATATATAGTACTTTGTATCTGCTAATCCCAAATTCATAATTTATCTCTCCCTTCCTTTTCCCTTTTGGTAACCATAAGTTTGTTTTCTATGTCTGTGAGTCTATTTCTGTTTTGTAAAGAAGTTCATTTGTGTCATATTTTAGATTCTACAATAAATAATATCATATGGTACTTGTCTTCCTCTTTATGACTTATATCATTTAGTATGCTGGTCTCTACATCCACCCATGTTGCTGCAGATGGCATTATTTCATTCTTTTTTATGGCTGAGTAGTAGTATTCCACCTGGGGCTTTCCTGGTGGTTCAGGTGGTCAAGAATCTTCTTGCAATGCAGGAGACCCAGGTTTGATCCCTGGGTTGGGAAGATCCTTGGGTTGCAAAGAGTTGGATATGACTAAATGACTAACACTTCATTAATATTCCATGGTGTGTATATATAATACATCTTTATCCATTCATTTGTGTTTTTTTTTTTTAATTATTGTAACTGATTTATTTCAAGTTTATACATTCTCCCACTGACCAAACTTCTTCTGTTCTTATCCATTCATTTGTTGATGGACATTTAGGTTGTTTCCATATCTTAGCTATTATAAATGATGCTGCTATGAACACTAGGGTGCATATGTCCTTTTGAATTATAGTTTTCTCTGGATCTTGCCCACGAGTGGGATTGCAGGATCATATGGTAACTTATTTTTAAGTAACCTCCATACTATTATCCATAGTGGCTGCACCAATTTACATTCCCATCAACAATGTAGGAGAGTTCCCTTTTCTCCACATCGTCTCTAACATTTGTTATTTTATAGACTTTTAAATGATGGATAGTCTGACCAGTGTGAGGTGGTACTTCATTGTAGTTTTGATTGGTATTTCTCTGATAATTGAGTATCTATTAGTTGAGTATGGTTCCCCGTGCCTATTGGCAATTGTATGTCTCCTTTGGAGAAATGTCTATTTAGTCTCAGAAGAAGAAAACTTTTGCGTCTCTAAGGAAACAGCCATGTTTGTGAGTACAATTCATACCAGCATGGAGTGGCGCTTCATAGGGACATGGAGCTTTCCAGACACTCTGCCTAGGTTGAATGATGCTCAGAGCATCTCTTTCCACTGTAGTTTCCATGGAGGTTGCTGAACAACCAGAAGAGAAATTCTTTATCTTCAGAGCCAGCTTCATGGTTGTGCAATGTGTACAGTTGTACAGGGTCCAGTTTTAGATGAGAGAGCTTCATTCTTGGTAAATGCTCTACTGTCACTGTTGTGAACATTCCAACAATTTATGAACAAGGGACCCCACATTTTCATTTTGTTCTTGGCCATACAAATTTATTAGCTGTTTCTGCCTCATTCTTCCAGGGTCACTCAGGTGTCACAAGAGGGAGGAGATAAAATCAAGAACCTGTTTGTTCACCTTCCTCCAAGTTTATGTATCCAGATAAACACCTAATGAAACTGCTACCCATTCTTTGATCTTAATTGATGGCATATTTAACCTCCTTTAAGAGGAGATTCTCAGCGATCTCTTTTCCCTTTCTAAAAGCATTTCCATACTGACTTAGAACCTCTAATTAAAAGAATGATTCAGGTCTGGGCAACATGTGGTACTTCCGTACTTGGAAAAGAAGGATTTTCTACATCTCCTTGGTTTACTTTGTTTTATGGTTCTTAGATAGCACAACCTCAATGTCATGGGTACATTTTACACATAAATGTGTAAAATTTATTTTTTAGCAAGATCTAAGAAATATTCTTATTGGCTACTGGGACCAAATACCAAAACCAGCAGCAATGATTGTGAATATTCTTTCCTGAATTTTCTTAATCTTCATAGGCTGTGCACAGATGAGGGGTGTACCCTGCAGCTTTTATCTATTTCCCTTGGGTGGGAATGGGTGTGAGTAGCCTGGTTTGGTGGATTGGCCCAGGAGAGAAAAGCAGGGTCATGGGTGGGCCTTATCCCTGTGGAAGCCTCCACTTTTTCTGTGCTTACACACTGGCCACCTAAGTTGGATGATGAGAAGTTTCATAGAAATGGTTAGTCAGGAAGCAGACTTGGTGAGAGTGGGCATAAAGGCTGTAAGTCCTTCTCAGGACCTGGAGAAGCACCTGCTGACGGTGGCTGGGGAGTGCTTCCCTGATTGCCAAGGACAGTGTCTTCTGCTAAGCAGAGAGTGTGCATAGTGGAGTGACACTCAGTCTTGCTTGTCTGATGACATTAATTACAGGGTGTTATGGGCCAGGTTTCTGTAGGTCGAGTGGAGGTGGAGGCCACTGGCAATGTGTGCCATGCCCAGGGAGAAATGTGTGAGTGGGAGGAAGAAAAAAGGATTTCTCTGGAGCTGTTCCAAGGCTGATGCTGGTAAAAGATGCTTGCCTCTCTCAAGCATGGGCTCAGTAATTGTGGCTTCTGGGCTCCAAATCTTTGACTTAATAGTTGTGTTGCATGGGCTTAGTTACTCCGCAGCATATGGGATATTCCTGGGCCAGGGAGTGCATCCATGTGTCCTGTATTGACAGGCAGATTCTTTACTACTGAGCCACCAGGGAAGCCCTTTGGCCCGCTTTTAAATTTGCTTGTTTGTTTTGTTTTCCTTTCTTTTTTATCAAGATAAAATTGACATATAACATTGTATTAGTTTGGGGCTTCTCCAGTGGCTCAGTGGTGAAGAATCCTCCTGCAGTGTAGGTGACAGGGGTTTGTTCCCTGGGTCAGGAAGATCCCCTGGAGAAGGAAATGGCAACCTGCTCCAGTATTCTTGCCTGGGAAATCCCATGGATGGAGAAGTTTGTCAGGCCACAGTCTATGAGTTGCAAGAGTCAGACATGACTTAGCAACTAAATAGCAACTACAATAACAACCACAGTGTTCATTTTAGGTGTACAAGATAATGATTTGATATATGTATTGGGTTGACCAAAAAGTTTGTTCAGTTTTCTCCATAAGCTATTCTGAGCAACCTTTTTGGCCAACCCATATATATTAAGAAATGATTACCATAAAAAGGTTAGTTAACAGATCCATCATCACACACAGTTATATACTTTTTGGGGTAGGATGAGACCTTTGAAGGCCCACTCTCTATGTAACTTTCAAATAGACACTACTGTATTATTAACTACAGTCACCATGCAGAATAATACATCACTTTATTTATTTTGTAGCTGGAAATTTGTACCTTTTGACCACTTTTATTCATTTTATCCCTCCTCTCCCACCAGGCTGTGGCAATCACCAATCTGTTCTCCATTATCTATGAGTTTGTGTTTTTTTTATATTGCACTGATTGTACTGATATCGTACAGTATTGATCTTTGTCTCTCTGAGTTAACATAATACCATAAAAGTCCACCCATCTTATTGAAAACAGATGTGGTGAGGATTAGCTTTAGCTTCCTAAAGAGCTTCACAACCAAGATAATCACCATGCTGTGATCACTCACCTAGAGCCAGACATCCTAGAATGTGAAGTCAAGTGGGCGTTAGAAAGCATCACTATGAACAAAGCTAGTGGAGGTGATGGAATTCCAGTTGAGCTATTTAAAATCCTAAAAGATGATGCTGTGTAAGTGCTGCACTCAATATGCCAACAAATTTGGAAAACTCAGCAGTGGCCACAGAAATGGAAAAGGTCAGTTTTCATTCCACTCCCAAAGAAAGGCAATGCCAAAGAATGCTCAAACTACCGCACAATTGCACTCATCTCACACTCTAGTAAAGTAATGCTCAAAATTCTCCAAGCCAGGCTTCAGCAATACATGAACCATGAACTTCCAGATGTACAAGCTGGATTTAGAAAAGGCAGAAGAACCAGAGATCAAATTACCAACATCCACTGGATCATTGAAAAAGCAAGAGAGGTCCAGAAGAACATCTATTTCTGCTTTATTGACTATGCCAAAGCCTTTGACTGTGTGGATCACAATAAACTGTGGAAAATTCTGAAAGAGATGGGATTACCAGGCCACCTGACCTGCCTCTTGAGAAACCTATATGCAGGTCAGGAAGCAACAGTTAGAACTGGACATGGAACAACAGACTGGTTCCAAATAGGAAAAGGAGTATGTCAACACTGTCTATTGTCACCCTGCTTATTTAACTTCTATGCAGAGTACATCATGAGAAACGCTGGGCTGGAAGAAGCACAAGCTGGAAACAAGATTGCTGGGAGAAATATCCATAACCTCAGATATGCAGATGACACCACCCTTATGGCAGAAAGTGAAGAGGAACTAAAAAGCCTCTGATGAAAGTGAAAGAGGAGAGTGAAAAAGTTGGCTTAAAGCTCAACATTCAGAAGACCAAGGTCATGGCATCTGGTCCCATCACTTCATGGGAAATAGATGGGGAACAGTGGAAACAGTGTCAGACTTTAGTTTTGGGGGCTCCAAAATCACTAGAGATGGTGATTGCAGCCATGAAATTAAAAGATGCTTACTCCTTGGAAGGAAAGTTATGACCAACCTAGATAGCATATTAAAAAGCAGAGACATTACTTTGCCAACAAAGGTCCATCTAGTCAAGGCTATGGTTTTTCCAGTGGTCATGTGTGGACGCAAGTGTTGGACTGTGAAGAAGACTGAGCGCCGAAGAATTGATGCTTTTGAACTATGGTGTTGGATAAGACTCTTGAGAGTCCCTTGGACTGTCAGGAGATCCAACCAGTCCATCCTAAAGGCGATAAGTCCTGGGTGTTCATTGGAGGGACTGATGCTGAAGCTGAAACTCCAGTACTTTGGCCACCTCATGTGAAGAGTTGACTCACTGGAAAAGACCCTGATGCTGGGAGGGATTTGGGGCAGGAGGAGAAGAGGACATAAGAGGATGAGATGGCTTGATGGCATCACTGACTCAATGGACGTGAGTTTGAGTGAACTCCAGGAGTTGGTGATGGACAGGGAGACCTGGCATGCTGTGATTCATGGGGTCGCAAAGAGTCGGACACGACTGGGTGACTGAACTGAACTGATTTGACATCACCCCCACCTTGGCAGGGTTCATTTGGATCTCAGATGTCAACTGCTGCTTCTCTCTCTGTTTCATTTTTTTAATGAACCTCTATGTTATCTATTTATTTAGTTAGCTACTTCTTGGGTAAGGTTTTTATAGTGCCACACTCACTTCAGCACGTACACACAGACCTGTGGGGCTATTGACTCTCTATCTCTTTGTACCAGCTGGGTCTGGCCTTCTGCCCACTCAGGCCACAGCAGAGCGATGGCAGCCAGAACCACTCTGACAGGTGGGACTGTTCTGGCACTTGTGGGGAGTGACCAGAGCCTCCTTGCCACATTTGGCTCCTGCACCCTGGCTCCAGGATACCTCCAAGCCAGTTTATATAAAGAGTATTTCTGATCAGCCTAGTAATGAGGGGGGAGGTGTTTGTTGTCGATCATTTATTGTTTCTGGTTCAGTTGGAGTTCATTAGAAGCCATGCTTTCCTAACACCTCTAGTCTTCTCTCAGGCAGTGCTGTGTTTCTCTGCTTAGATACCTGCCCAGCAGTGTCAAATCCTGGGTTCAGATCTGTCTGCAAGAAGACCAAGGCAGGGAGTTCCCTGGTAGCCTAGTGGTTAGGACTCTGTGCTTTCACTGAGGTGGCCTGGGTTCATCCCTAATCTGGAAATTGAGATTCCGCAGGTAGAGCAAGAAAAAAGGAGGAAAAGGCAAACAGTGCCTGGTGAGTAAATATGGGGCATAGGGTAATGACCTGTGTGTGTGCTCAGTTGCTCAGTCATGTCCAATTCTTTGTGCCCCATGGACTGTAGTCCACCAGGCTTCTCTATCCCTGGAATTTTCCACACAAGAATACTGGAGTGGGTAGCCATTCCCTTCTGTAGGGATCTTCCTGACCCAGGGATTCAACACATGTCTCCTGCATCGGCAGGCGGATTTGTTACCACTGAGCCACCAGCTTCCTGATAATCAAGCCTTCTTCCCCCTCACTTCCTGGCTGGTCAATGATGTGATAATGATAGTTTACATGAGAAATTCCATGAAAGTTTCTGATTCCTAAGACTAATTTCTCTATGCTGGAGGCAAGGGGATAAGTGCCAGGCAGTGGTTGTAGGCTGCCCTGGACCCTGACCTGCTTCTCAGGATGAGGAAAATTGGGCTATTTGGGGGAGGACATGTCATTCATCTTGATTTGTTTGTTTTTCAGGAGTGTGCCTTTGCTGAGAACATGGGGCTTACTCTTGTGTGGTATTGTTG
The DNA here is from genome assembly GCA_935064755.1 of Tragelaphus eurycerus. Taxonomy (NCBI): domain Eukaryota; kingdom Metazoa; phylum Chordata; class Mammalia; order Artiodactyla; family Bovidae; genus Tragelaphus; species Tragelaphus eurycerus. Next base: position 1,854,910 of record CAKXYN010000187.1, on the reverse strand, counting down.
TTTGGTTCTTTTTAATAGTGTAATACCCTAGTGTTCCATCTTCCAAATTTTCTGGCATATTGAGTGCAACACTTTCACAGCATCATCTTTTTGGATTTGAAATAGCTCAACTGGAATTCCATCACAAGCACTAGCTTTGTTCCTAGTGATGCTTCCTAAGGCCCGCTTGACTTCACATTCCAGGATGTCTGGTTCTAGGTGAGTGATTACACCATCGTTGTTATCTGGGTCATGAAGATCTTTTTTATATAGTTGCTCTGTATATTGTTGCCACCTCTTCTTAATATCTTCTGCTTCTTTTAGATCCATACCATTTCTGTCTTTCAGTTTGCTCATCTTTACATGAAATGTTTCCTTGGTATCTCTAATTTTTTTGAAGTGATCTATCAGATCAGATCAGATCAGATCAGTCGCTAAGATGTGTCGTACTCTTTGCAACCCCATGAATCACAGCACGCCAGGCCTCCCTGTCCATCACCAACTCCCAGAGTTCACTGAGACTCACGTCCATCGAGTCAGTGGTGCCATCCAGCCATCTCATCCTCTGTCGTCCCCTTCTCCTCCTGCCCCCAATCCCTCCCAGCATCAGAGTCTTTTCCAATGAGTCAACTCTTTGCATGAGGTGCCCAAAGTACTGGAGTTTCAGCTTCAGCATCATTTCTTCCAAAGAAATCCCAGGGCTGATCTCCCTCAGAATGGACTGGTTGGATCTCCTTGCAGTCCAAGGGACTTTCAAGAGTCTTCTCCAACACCACAGTTCAAAAGTCTTCCCCATTTTATTATTTTCTTCTATTTCTTTGCATTGAGCACTGAGGAAGGCTTTCTTATCTCTCCTTGCTGTTCTTTGGAACTTTGCATTCAGATAGGTATAGCTTTCCTTTTCTCCTTTGCCTTTAGCTTCTCTTCTTTTCTCAGCTATTTGTAAGGCCTCCTCAAACAACCATTTTCCCTTTTTGGATTTCTTTTCCTGGGTATGGTCTTGATCACTGCTTCCTGTACAATGTCACAGACCTCCCTCTATAGTTCTTCAGGCACACTGTCAATCAGATCTAATCCATTCAAAGTCCACCCATCTTGTTGAAAACAGCTGTGGTGAGGATTAGCTTTAGCTTCCTAAAGAGTTTCACAACCAAAATAATCACTGTGCTGTGATCACTCACCTAGACAAGACATCGTGGAATGTGAGGTCAAGTGTGCCTTAGAAAGCATCACTACAAACAAAGCTAGTGGAGGTGATGGAATTCCAGTTGAGCTATTTCAAATCCTAAAAGATGATGCTGTGAAAGTGCTGCACTCAATATACCAGAAAATGTGGAAAACTCAGCAGTGGCTACAGAAATGGAAAAGGTCAGTTTTCATTCCACTCCCAAAGAAAGACAATGCCAAAGAATGCTCAAACTACCGCACAATTGCACTCATCTCACATGCTAGTATAGTAATCCTCAAAATTCTCCAAGCCAGGCTTCAGAAATACATGAACTGTGAACTTCCAGATGTACAAGCTGGATTTAGAAAAGGTAGAGGAACCAGAGATCAAATTGCCAACATCTGCTGGATCATTGAAAAAGCAAGAGAGGTCCAGAAAAACATCTATTTCTGCTTTATTGACTATGCCAAAGCCTTTGACTGTGTGGATCACAATAAACTGTGGAAAATTCTGAAAGAGATGGGATTACCAGGCCACCTGACCTGCCTCTTGAGAAACCTATATGCAGGTCAGGAAGCAACAGTTAGAACTGGACATGGAACAACAGACTGGTTCCAAATAGGAAAAGGAGTATGTCAACACTGTCTATTGTCACCCTGCTTATTTAACTTCTATGCAGAGTACATCATGAGAAACGCTGGGCTGGAAGAAGCACAAGCTGGAAACAAGATTGCTGGGAGAAATATCCATAACCTCAGATATGCAGATGACACCACCCTTATGGCAGAAAGTGAAGAGGAACTAAAAAGCCTCTGATGAAAGTGAAAGAGGAGAGTGAAAAAGCTGGCTTAAAGCTCAACATTCAGAAAACTAAGATCATGGCATCTGGTCCCATCACTTCATGGGAAATAAACGGGGAAACAGTGTCAGACTTTAGTTTTGGGGGCTCCAAAATCACTACAGATGGTGATTGCAGCCATGAAATTAAAAGATGCTTACTCCTTGGAAGGAAAGTTATGACCAACCTAGATAGCATATTAAAAAGCAGAGACATTACTTTGCCAACGAAGGTCCATCTAGTCAAGGCTATGGTTTTTCCAGTAGTCACGTATGGATGTGAGTGTTGGACTATAAAGAAAGCTGAGCGCCAAAGAATTGATGCTTCTGAACTATTGTATTGGAGAAGACTCTTGAGAGTCCCTTGGACTGCATGGAGATCAAACCAGTCCATCCTAAAGGAGATCAGTCCTGGGTGTTCATTGGAAGGACTGATGTTGAAGCTGAAACTCCAATACTTTGGCCACCTGATGCGAAGAGCTGACTCATTGGAGAACACCCTGATGCTGGGAAGGATTGAAGGCAGGAGAAGAAGAGGATAACAGAGGATGAGATGGTTGGTTAGTCTCACAGACTCCATGGAGATGAGTTTGCATAAACTCCAGGATTTGGCGAGGGACAGGGAGGCCTAATGTGCTGTGGTCCATGGGATAGCAAAGAGTCAGACACAACTGAGCAACTGAAATGAACTGAACCTGAGGCTAACATAAGGGCTAGTCCCAGCTTTGCTAAATCTTCTGCACAGCTTAGAACAGGAGTCCCTGGTCCATGACTTGGTAGGAAACAGGCTACATAGCAGGAGGTGAGTGGTTGGTGAGTGAATCAAGCTTCATCGGTATGCAGTCATTCACCATTGCTTGCATTACTGCCTGAGCTCTGCTTCCTGTCAGATTGATGGCAGATTCTATTCTCACGTGTGTTAGTTGCTGAGTTTTGTTTGACTCTTTGTGAGTCAATGCACTGTAGCCCACCACCCCAACTCCAGGCTCCTATGTCCCTGGAATTCTCCAGACAAGAATACTGGAGTGTGTTGCTCCCTTCTCCAGGGGATCTTCCTCACCCAGGGATTGAACCCAGGTCTCCTGCATTGCAGGTAAATTCTTTACCATCTGAGCCATGTAAGATAGAATTTCCTAGATTCTCATCAGATCAGATCAGATCAGTCGCTCAGTCGTGTCCGACTCTTTGCTACCCCATGCATCGCAGCACGCCAGGCCTCCCTGTCCATCACCAGCTCCCGGAGGTCACTCAGACTCACATCCATCGAGTCAGTGATGCCATCCAGCCATCTCATCCTCTGTCGTCCCCTTCTCCTCCTGCCCCCAATCCCTCCCAGCATCAGTGTCTTCTCCAATGAGTCAACTCTTCGCATGAGGTGACCAAAATACTGGAGTTTCAGCTTTAGCATCATTCCTTCCAAAGAAATCCCAGGGCTGATCTCCTTCAGAATGGACTGGTTGGATCTCCTTGCAGTCCAAGGGACTCTCAAGAGTCTTCTCCAACACCACAGTTCAAAAGCATCAATTCTTTGGTGCTCAGCCTTCTTCACAGTCCAGCTCTCACATCCATACATGACCACAGGAAAGACCATAGCCTTGACTAGGCGAACCTTTGTTGGCAAAGTGATGTCTCTGCTTTTGAATATGCTATCTAGGTTGGTCATAACTTTCCTTCCAAGGAGTAAGCGTCTTTTAATTTCATGGCTGCAGTCACCATCTGCATAGGAGAACAATAAAAATAATGTGTTTGAATCATCCCCAAACCATTCCCAGCCCACTGTGGTTTGTGGAAAAATTGTCTACCATGAAATCGGTCCCTGGTGCCAAAAAGGTTAGAGACTGCTGGCTTAGAATATTACTTATTATGAAATGTGTGAAGGCATCACCGTGTCCTCTGTAGAGGCTGTCTGCTCCTATCACTATAACCATATCCTGACAGCTGGTCTGTTGGGATGCTGATGTTGCAAGAGCACTCTAGTCCTCTTTTAAGACTATGTGGTACCAAGTATTGCTTCTTATACTTAAACAGGGCTCTAAGCATGCTCAATAGTCCATCCATCATTTATTTACTTAACAACCCATTCAATAAATGCTGGGCAATGAGGATGTAAAGATAAGAGACACACTTCTTGCTTTTCAGAAGCTCACAGTGTAGTGAGGGAGATCCTAGATATGTAATGATGGCATTCAGAAAAAACTCTGTGAGAGTGTCTTGAGAACACAGAATAGGGTTCCACACACTTGCAGAGTGAATCAGGGAGACTCCTCGGTTGAGATGAGATGACCGATGAGTTTTTTTTGTTTTCTTTCTTCCTCCTCTTTTTCTTGAACTGAGTCATGCAGGATGTGTATTACTGGTTGAAGGAAGGAAGGGTTCCAGACAGCCGAAAAACTCTATAGAGCTAAGGAGGCATGTTAGGGAGTTTGGAATATTTGGAGAACTTTAAATGCCATCATGTTGTTTGGTTATAGCAGAGTCCTAATGAACAGCTGCAATGGGATAAGAATTCCTCTGAAACATGTCTGTAGGAAGTATTTCCAGAGATCAAATTGCCAACATCCATTGGATCATAGAAAAAGCAAGAGAATTCCAGAAAAACATCTGCTTACTTGACTATGCTAAAACCTTTGACTATGTGGATCAAAACAAACTGGAAAATTCTTCAAGAGATGGGAATACAAAACCACCTTACCTGCCTCCTGAGAAACCAGTATGCAGGTCAAGAAGCAACAGTTAGAACCAGACATGGAACAATGAATTGGTTCCAAATTGGAAAAGCAGTAGGTCAAGGGTGGATATTGGACGTGAGTTTGAGCAAGCTCTGGGAGATGGTGAAGGACAGGGAAGCCTGACGTGCTGCAGTCCATGGTGTCACAAAGAGTGGGACATAACTGAGAGACTGAAAAACAACAACTATTAACAGCTGTAATGGGATAAGAATTCCTCTGAAATATGTCTGGAGGATGAAGGAGACATCCTCCCACATTAGCCTGTGATGGTTAGACTATACTTTTGAAATGAGAGAGTATGTGAGATTCAAAGTAATACCTTACAGGAGCCCTGGGCTGTCTTACCTGCATGGAGAAAGTGTAGATAGCAGTGGGGCCTGTTTAGACTTGTTAGGTATGGCTTGTGTGAGTAACGCAGCACCGCTGGGTAAGGGAGACTGGTTCTGAATCTTGCTTCTTTTGCCCAAAAGAGAATGTGATGTGGGCAGAGTTAGTGTCCTTATTTATAAAGACTGTTCTCAACCTACTTCACCAGGGTTGATATGAGAATTAAATCACACAATTTATTGATAGGTGAAAGTAAATACCCAGCAAAGTTTAGTTTCTCTTCCCTGTCTTTTTCTCTCTTGCTTTTCTCCATCTTTCTACCCTTCCCAACCTCCTTTTTTCATGACTTAACTTTGTACTAAGAAAGTAGTACATGTAAGCATCCTGCAAGGATCTATATTAATAGCCCATCATAGCAACCACTAGTCACAAGTGTTTAGAGAATGTTTGGCTAATTCCAACTGAGATATGTGGTGAGTTGAAAACTTAATGCAAAAAAGGGAATGTTAGCTAATCTCATTAATAATTTTTTCTATAGATCATGTGTTTAAATGATAACATTTTATATATGTTTGGTTAAATAAAAAATGTTATCAAAATTAATTTCACCAGTTTCTTCTTACTTTTAAAAAATGCAGCTACTGGCAATTTAAAATTACATTTTATTCTTAGGAGATAGCACTTTATGGGCTTTGGGGACTCTGTGGTGAAAAGACAAACTGACTTTGCAGTGCTTATGCCTAGGGCGGAAGTAGAAAACTGCCACTGACAGCTAAGCAACAGCAGGAAGTAAAAAATAAACAAAAAAGCAACAAATGTAAAAGTACGTATTGTAAAAAGTATGTAAAGAGAAGTTTCTCTGGGAGGAAAACAGCAGGATCTAATTTAAGCTGACCGGACGCGTCTCTGAGGGAGAGGTGTTTGAGCTGGGCCTCCAGGAAGATATTCACCCATGGCATTTCCAGGCAAAGGTGGGGGCACAGCATTCCAGCTAGAAGAAGCAAACTGCCAGTCAATATTTACTAAGTCTACCAAACCCCCAGCATGTGGTTGGCAATGGGGAAAAGCTGTGGGGCTGCCAGACACAGGGAGGCTCCATGACTCCTTTGAGCTTGTGGTCTGGAGAGGAGACAGAAGAGACAGGTACGTCAGGGTTCAGGGCTGAACATGTACTGGCTCTGGAAGTGTCTTTGCTCCTCTGTCTCTCCCAGCCTCAGACCATGACTGACCCGCAGCTGCAGCTTCGCAGGTCCCCAGAGCCTGTCAGTTCTTCCTTTGGCAGGAAACACTCACTTCTGCTCTTTTACTCCCGTTCCACTGCCCTGTTCTGAGTCAGACTCATCTTGGAAATGAGTGTCTGCAATAGCGTCTTAACCAGTTTCCTCGCCTCCAGCCTCTTGCTCCCTTTAATATCTTCTGTGCATTCCTACCAAATTAATCACCCTGAAATAACATTTAGACTATGCTATTTCCCTGCTTCAAAGCTTTTACTAGCTTCCAGATACTGGCAGAGGAGCAGCATGCCCGGAGCTGTAGGCACCTCTGTCTCTCTTTTCACATTTTACCTTTCCTTGTCTGTAGAATGACAGCGCCCAGAGAAGCAGGGCCTGCAGCAGGATGCACAGCTGGCCTCAAGTAAGCTTTGAAGCCTCACGTCTAGCCAGCTTACATAATTCCTGCTCCTGCCCCACCTTGCCCTCTGGGCCAGGCATGCTGGTGTCCTCTTTGTCCTTCACACACTGAGTTTCGTTGTCTCCGTGGAAGGGCAGGTGCATATCAGTAAGAGCATGGATTTCAGAGTCAGTGAGATGAGGTTCAAATCCCAGCTCTGCCATTTAACTTGCTGTGAGGACACTTCCAATAATATTTGTCTTTTCTAAGCCTTAGTTTGCTCTTACTAATACCAGGAACCTAACTGTAATTTGTACCCCTAAGGGATGGGAGGGTAAGATTTTGCAGGTGCCTAGTCCATGTGAAGTGAGTGAAGTTGCTCAGTTGTGTCCAACTCTTTGCAACGCCATGGACTGTAGCCTACCAGGCTCCTCTGTCCATGGGATTTCCCAGGCAAGAGGACTGGAGAGGTTTGCCATTTCCTTCTCCAGGGGATCTTCCCGACCCAGGGATCGAACCCAGGTCTCCCACATTGTAGGCAGATACTTTTCTGTCTGAGCCACCAGGGAAGATCTGGGAAGTCCTTAATCCATGCATATTGTTTAAATGAGTGATAAGCCATGTATGTGCTGATTAACAGTGGTATCTCCTTTCTTTCTATATCCCTAGTGCCAGTTAGCAGCCTCTTTTTAAATGGTGATGGGCTGTAGTCTGACTTCTGTGCAGCTGTGATGTGGCCTGGAAACACTGGATGGGGACATTGAACAGTGGTGTCAAGAAGCTAGATGGACTTCAAGAGACCATCCAGTGTGGAACCCCTGAGGCCCTCTCGTGTGTCCAAGTAGATCCAAAGGAATTGGTTGAAAAGCATACACACACACACACACACACACACACACACACACACTTTGGGAATATTATCTAGATGAGGAATCACTGAACAAGAGACTTCATTTTCCTTTTCATTTATCTTTTTGAGAGATGTAGTATGTAGCAGATTGTCAGCAAGAGAAGAATACAGGATATTTTCCAGAATTAGTGCAACATAAATGTTTATAAAGTGATAGTACATGAAAGCTAATAAAAAAAGTTAAGTTTTAAACAACTCCTTTATGGAGCTACTGTATAAATGAGGCACAGAGGCACTTTTGATTAAGAAATAGCCACGGTGTAATTCAGAATAGGATGTTTAAATAGACATTTGGATATACTCAGAAGTCACAGCCAAGTCAACTGAGATCTCTTACTCAGAGAAACATGCTAATGGATTTCATTCTTAGGGAGAGAGAAATATTCTTGCTTTTTTTCCTTCTTATTTTCATATAGCACTTCACTGACAGTTTCTTCACTAGCTTCATGAATATTACTTAAGATATCTCCACACTGAGCTGTTGTGATGTTCTTTACTCCATGGAAATACCTTCATAAGTTGCTGGGCAAAACACAGGATACCCAGAAAAATTTGAATTTCATGTAATACATGCAATATATGGGATATATTTATGCCGGAAAATTGCTCATGGAAATACCTTCATAAGTTGCTGGGCAAAACACAGGATACCCAGAAAAATTTGAATTTCATGTAATACATGCAATATATGGGATATATTTATGCCAGAAAATTATTCATTCTAATTTCACTGGTATCCTATATTTTGTTGTTGTTGATAAATATGGTAAGTAGACTTACCCAAGGGCTGAAGGATAGGTACTGAAAACCTGGGTGACACACTTGTAAAGCTGTCAACACTGGTGACTGATATTTTCATGGGACCTTTCAGATTTCTGTCTAAGGAAGGCTCGTGGATGGTTTTCTCAGGGACCTTACTATTCACGGACACATGATCCAGCTCACACCCAGGCAGCCCAAGCAACAGCTGCTCATTCCTCTATATTTCCTTTGTTAATTCTCATTTACCTTGAGTTTTTTTCATGCACTTGCATACCTGACCTTCTCTGAGATGGGGGCAGAAGCAAAGATGGAGGATTTTTTCCCCTGAAATAATAGCTTTAAGTGTAAAGTTGGGGGACAGGGAGGAGGCAGGAGGGCAGGAGACTTCAACTCACTCTGACCTCTCATTTTCCTATACAGGAGTCAGAGCATTTCCCATGGAACATAGCGAGCTGCAAAACTCAGCTTCTTCTTGTCTGAACTTGAATTTAAAGTATAAATGCAATTTCTGTCTTTTTTTCCCTCACAGCATTTTTCTTTCCCTCTATAGACATAAAAGAAAAACTGGCATTGGACTTTTTTTTTCATTAATTTATAAAATGGATTACCCCACAATCTTTTTTTTACTCCAGTTGTAAAATCAGTGAATTTTTTTCAAAAACATGTAGAATACTATGATAAAGCCAAAGAAACGGTTTATTTGATGGATATTCACATTGAAATCCTGTCACCTAGGGGCAGACCTGTGTTAAGAATGATTTTCACAACAGACCCTAAGGTTCAGAGAGATTTTTGCTTTCTAGGAGGTTGGAAAGCTGCTGCTGCTGCTGCTAAGTTGCTTCAGTCATGTCCGACTCTATGTGACCCCATAGACAGCAGCCCAACAGGCTCCCCCATCCCTGGGATTCTCCAGGCAACAACACTGGAGTGGGTTGTCATTTCCTTCTCCAATGCATGAAAGTGAAAAGTCAAAGTGACGTCGCTCAGTCGTGTCCGACTCTTAGCGACCCCATGGACTGCAGCCCACCAGGCTCCTCCGTCCATGGGATTTTCCAGGCAAGAGTACTGGAGTGGGGTGCCATTGCCTTCTCCAGAGGTTGGAAAGAAAGCTCTGCAAATCATGCCACTTGTTGGATGGGATTTTTCCTGCCTAGAAATGGGCTTTTGAAGGCTCATTTTACAAAGTTCTGTGATGGTGAATGACAGTGTCTGCTCCACCCCTAAAGTGAGACCTCAAATGTTTGATTGGTAGGAGGTAAATATTTGAAATCAGAGGATATGGAGAAATAAAAAAAAAAAAAAAAAAACCAAAATGGAGCAGTTAGTGTTAGGCTGTAATAATTAACCGAAGAAAATAAGGCCTAGAAGGTAGTAGCACATGAGATAGCTTAAGAGTTGGGCTTCGCTTTAATTCATTCATCAAACATTTCTGAGTGCAAGCTTGGTGCTTGGATGAGTATGGAGGTCCTGGCTAATGAGAAGAGATTGAGAGGAAAAGTACAAGAAAGGTGCTGTGGTAAAGGGTTGTGCAGGTTCAGTGGGACCAGAGAGGGTGCAGTCTAAATTAGACTGGAAGTTCAAGGTCAAGGGAAGAGTCACTATCAAGGCCAGGCCCTTCCAGGGAAGACTCTCTCTTCGAGTCTTGGGAGTCATGACCTCAGATTGTCTCAGGTAGCCTTGATTTCCCATATACTGTGCTGCCTTCAAGACCTTGTGACAAAAAAAAAAAAAAAAACAAAAGCAAAACAAGTCTTGCATTATTTTTTGGCTTGGCTTTTTTGTTTCTTTTTAGCTTTCCCAATTTTTTAAGTAGAATGTGTGAAGACACAAAAATTGAGACGGTATAATACCAACAATTTAGTAATTGTTGAATTACAGCCAATTTTGTTTTATCTGTTTCCTTATTCATTTCTTGTTTCTTCCAGATAATTTTGCTATTAGAATTCTTCAGAGAAAAAGAACCAAAAGGATGTGTGTGTGTGTTTGATTACATGGAGAAAGGGAAAGAGACTGATTGGTTTTAAGGAATTGATTCTTGAGATTGTGGAACTGGCAAATCTGAAATCTGTAGCATAGGACAACAGGCTAAAGAACCAGGGAAGTGTTGATGTTGCAGTTTCTGTTGGGAAGGAAATCTGGAAGCAGAATTGCTTCTTCCTTGAAGAACCTCAGTCTTTTCTCTTGAGGCCCTTAACTGATTGAGTTCATCCCCTCCCCGGCCCCTGCTCCCCTGCCTTACCCCCCTGTCCTGTGGAGGATAATCTGCTTTTCTCCATGTCTTCTGATTTAAATGTTGATCATATCTGAAAAATACATTGACAGCAACTTAGTGTTTGACAAAAAACCAAGTAGCATGGGCTTAGCCAATTTGATATACAAAATTAACCATCACAGTTTGGAAACTATAATCATCTAAACTAACAAGTCATCACATTATTTGGTCCATAATGTTTTTGTATATATCTTTTATGAATGGCAAAAGCAATACAATATTGTAAAGTTAAGCAAAATAAAATAAGTAAATAAATGTTATCTTTCAAGTTAAAAAAAAAAAGTAAAAATATAGAAAAACTCCTAAATATAATACTATTATCACCCCTATAAAATTAAAAGTTGAACTATACCTTTGTGTGAATTAACATATAAATAAAGTTTAAACATTGCTATTATAGATAGGACTCAGAAGTCTCTGTTAGTACACAAGTTCTCTCTTTGCTTCTGTTGGTTTTTCTTGCAATTTATTTGTTGAAGAAGCTAGTTTGTCCTGTAGAATTTTGTATCATTTGGTTTTACTGGTTGCATGCATATGATGTCACTTAATAAGCTCCTCTGCCCCTATATTTGCTATAAGTTAAGAATTTCATAGTGAGGCTGGATCACACTTAGGTTCATTTTTTTTGAAGAATACTTCAGGCACATTTTGTTGGGCTGTCTTTCTTGGATGTCGATCATCTTTATCACTGCCTGAATTTATTAGTTCATCCTGGCTTGTAAAATTCTAAAGTCTATAATTTCCTATGCATTTATTAGTTAAAATATTTATATAAAGAGAAATTTCCTCTCATGAACTATTTGGGTAGAGTTCAGTTCAGTCGCTCAGTTGTGTCTGACTATTTGTGACCCCATGGACTGCAGTACTCCAGGCTTCCCTGTCCATCACCAACTCCCAGAGCTTACTCAAACTCATGTCTATTGAGTCGGTGATGCCATCCAACCATCTCATCCTCTGTCATCCCCTTCTCCTCCCACCTTCAATCTTTCTCAGCATCAGTGTCTTTACAAATGAGTCAGTTCTTCGCATCAGGTGGCCAAAGTATTGGAGTTTCAGCTTCAGCATCAGTCCTTCCAATGAATATTCAGAACCGATTTCCTTTAGGATGGACTGGGTGGATCTCTTTGCTGTACAAGGGACTCTCAAGAGTCTTCCCCAACATGAGAGTTCAAAAGTATCAATTCTTTGGCACTCAGCTTTCTTTATATTTCTTTATTGTTTATTTGTTTGTTTGTTTTGTTTTTAAATTTTATTTTATTTTATTTAATTTTACAATATTGTATTGGTTTTGCCATATATCAAATTGAATCTGCCACAGGTATACATATGTTCCCCATCTGAACTCTCCTCCCTCCTCCTTCCCCATACCATCCCTCTGGGTCGTCCCAGTGCACCAGCCCCAGGCATCCGGTATCAGGCATGGAACCTGGACTGGCAACTCGTTTCATATATGACATTATACATATTTCAATGCCATTCTCCCAAACCATCCCACCCTCTCCCTCTCCCAGAGTCCAAAAGACTGTTGTATACATCAGTGTCTCTTTTGTTGTCTCACATACAGGGTTATTGTTACCATCTTTCTAAATTCCATATATATGCATTAGTATACTATATTGGTGTTTTTCTTTCTGGCTTACTTCACTCTGTATAATAGGCTCCAGTTTCATCCACCTTATTAGAACTGATTCAAATGTATTCTTTTTAATGGCTGAGTAATACTCCATTGTGTATATGTACCACAGCTTTCTTATCCATTCATCTGCTGATGGACATCTAGGTTGCTTCCATGTCCTGGCTATTATCACAGTCAGAATGGCTGCGATACAAAAGTCTACAAGCAATAAATGCTGGAGAGGGTGTGGAGAAAAGAGAACCCTCTAACACTGTTGGTGGAAATACAAACTAGTGCAGCCACTATGGAGAACAGTATGGAGATTCCTCAAAAAACTGGTAATAGAACTGCCTTATGATCCAGCATAAGATCCTTTTAGATCATGCGATCATATGATCCAGATCATTTTAGATCATGCGATCATATGATCCAGATCCTTTTAGAACTAACACCCAAAAAAGATGTCCTTTTCATTATAGGGGACTGGAATGCAAAAGTAGGAAGTCAAGAAACACCTGGAGAAACAGGCAAATTTGGCCTTGGAATACGGAATGAAGCAGGGCAAAGACTAATAGAGTTTTGCCAAGAAAATGCACTGGTCATAGCAAATACCCTCTTCCAACAACACAAGAGAAGACTCTATACATGGACATCACCAGATGGTCAACACCGAAATCAGATCGATTATATTCTTTGCAGCCAAAGATGGAGAAGCTCTATCAGATCAGCAAAAACAAGACCAGGAGCTGACTGTGGCTCAGACCGTGAACTCCTTATTGCCAAATTCAGACTTAAATTGAAGAAAGTAGGGGAAACCACTAGACCATTCAGGTATGACCTAAATCAAATCCCTTATGATTATACAGTGGAAGTGAGAAATAGATTTAAGGGCCTAAATCTGATAGATAGAGTGCCTGATGAACTATGGACAGAGGTTCGTGACATTGTACAGGAGACAGGGATAAAGACCATCCCCATGGAAAAGAAATGCAAAAAAGAAAATGGCTGTCTGGGGAGGCCTTACAAATAGCTGTGAAAAGAAGAGAAGCGAAAAGTAAAGGAGAAAAGGAAAGATATAAACATCTGAATGCAGAGTTCCAAAGAATAGCAAGAAGAGATAAGAAAGCCTTCTTCAGCAATCAATGCAAAGAAATAGAGGAAAACAACAGAATGGGAAAGACTAGGGATCTCTTCAAGAAAATCAGAGATACCAAAGGAACATTTCATGCAAAGATGGGCTCGATAAAGGACAGAAATGGTATGGACCTAACAGAAGCAGAAGATATTAAGAAGAGGTGGCAAGAATACACAGAAGAACTATACAAAAAAAGAGCTTCACGACACAGATAATCATGATGGTGTGATCACTGACCTAGAGCCAGACATCCTGGAATGTGAAGTCAAGTGGGCCTTAGAAAGCATCACTAGGAACAAAGCTAGTGGAGGTGATGGAATTCCAGTTGAGCTATTCCAAATCCTGAAAGATGGTGCTGTAAAAGTGCTGCACTCAGTATGCCAGCAAATTTGGAAAACTCAGCAGTGGCCACAGGACTGGAAAAGGTCAGTTTTCACCCCAATCCCAAAGAAAGGCAATACCAAAGAATGCTCAAACTACCGCACAATTGCACTCATCTCACATGCTAGTAAAGTAATATTCAAAATTCTCCAAGCCAGGCTTCAGCAATATGTGAACCGTGAACTTCCTGATGTTCAAGCTGGTTTTAGAAAAGGCAGAGGAACCAGAGATCAAATTGCCAACATCTGCTGGATCATGGAAAAAGCAAGAGAGTTCCAGAAAAACATCTATTTCTGCTTTATTGACTATGCCAAAGCCTTTGACTATGTAGATCACAATAAACTGTGGAAAATTCTGAAAGAGATGGGAATACCAGACCACCTGATCTGCCTCTTGAGAAATTTGTGTGCAGGTCAGGAAGAAACCGTTAGAACTGGACATGGACCAACAGACTGGTTCCAAATAGGAAAAGGAGTACGTCAAGGCTGTATATTGTCACCCTGTTTATTTAACTTATATGCAGAGTACATCATGAGAAACACTGAGCTGGAAGAAACCCAAGTTGGAATCAAGACTGCTGGGAGAAATATCCATAACCTCAGATATGCAGATGACACCACCCTTATGGCAGAAAGTAAAGAGGAACTAAAAAGCCTCTTGATGAAAGTGAAAGTGGAGAGTGAAAAGGTTGGATTAAAGCTCAACATTCAGAAAACGAAGATCATGACATCTGGTCCCATCACTACATGGGAAATAGACGGGAAAACAGTGGAAACAGTGTCAGACTTTCTTTTTCTGGGCTCCAAAATCACTGCAGATGGTGACTTCAGCCATGAAATTAAAAGACACTTACTCCTTGGAAGGAAAGTTATGACCAACCTAGACAGCATATTCAAAAGCAGAGACATCACTTTGCCAACAAAGGTTCACCTAGTCAAGGCTATGGTCTTTCCTGTTGTCATGTATGGATGTGAGAGCTGGACTGTGAAGATGGCTGAGCGCCAAAGAATTGATGCTTTTGAACTGTGGTGTTGGAGAAGACTCTTGAGAGTCCCTTGGACTGTAAGGAGATCCAACCGGTCCGTTCTGAAGGAGATCAGCCCTGGGATTTCTTTGGAAGGAATGATGCTAAAGCTGAAACTCCAGTATTTTGGCCACCTCATGTGAAGAGTTGACTCATTGGAGAAGACTCTGATGCTGGGAGGGATTGGGGGCAGAAGGAGAAGGGGACGACAGAGGATGAGATGGCTGGATGGCATCACTGACTCGATGGATGTGAGTCTGAGTGACCTCCGGGAGTTGGTGATGGATAGGGAGGCCTGGCGTGCTGCGATGCATGGGGTCGCAAAGAGTCGGACATGACTGAACAACTGATCTGATCTGTTCTAATCTGATGATCCAGCAATCCCACTGCTGGGCATACACACTGAGAAAACCAGAAATGAAAGAGACACGTGTATCCCAATGTTTATATTTCTTTATATGCAGATGACACCACACTTACAGCAGAAAGCGAAGAAGAACTAAAAAACCTCTTGATGAAAGTGAAAGAGGAGAGTGAAAAAGTTGGCATAAAACTCAGCATTCAGAAAACTAAGGTCATGGCATCTGGTCCCATCACTTGATGGCAAATAGATAGGGAAACAATGGAAACAGTGACAGACTTATTTTGGGGGCTTCAAAATCACTGCAGATAGTGACTGCAGCCATGAAATTAAAAGACACTTGCTCTTTGGAAGAAAAGTTATGACCAACCTAGACCGCATATTAAAAAGCAGAGACATTACTTTGCCAGCAAAGTTCTGTCTAATCAAAGCTATAGTTTTTCCAGTAGTCATGTATGGATATGAGAATTGAATTTGGGTACAATTCTTCCTAATTCTTTATCCTAGTGTTTCTCAAGTTGCTGTCAATAGACTGCTAGGAGTCTGCTGATATGTTCTTGGAGGTGAGGAAGGGGGGTCTGCAAACTTTCTCTTATGATAATCTAACTGCATTTTCATGTCAGCAGTTACTGAGAAATATATAAGCATATCCTACATTACCTGAATGAGTATCTTATTAAAGTTCGGCCAGTGACCTCAGTGCTGAAGCTGACATTTTTGTATTTTGGATTATGATGGGGGGCATGTAGTGCTGATTTAATTATTAAGGGTTGATGAATAAAGAAGATGGGCTTAAAATGCCAGGCAACCTTACAGTGGATTTTAGTTTGAATAGAGATATGAGTCAGTTTGGGGGAACACAATAGTATACATCGTCTAGACCAAAAAGAATATGTGCTGTAGCTGTGAAAGGCCACTTATTTTAAAAGACTTAATTGTCTATTTGATTTGCATTAGTTTGATTTATGTTGGTTTTGTAGTGTTTGCTTATATTTAGTTTATAAATTGGTTTTATTTTCATGGTTGTCCAAATATATATATTTTACTATTAACATTTAATAAACAATTTGTCAACATGCTGGCTTGAAAGAAATTTAATTTCTTTTAAAATGTCTGCACATTACAGACAGTTTGAGAAACAGTGCTTTATCCCATTCTGGCTTTCCTAGGGCTATTAGCTAATCCCACCTCCAGTATAATCTGTTTTATTAAGTAATGACCTCTTGCTGTGATTATTGGGAGATAACAATGTGTATCTAGACAACAGTACCCTGAAACTATCAAAGAAAAATGGCCATACTGGGAAGAAGGTATTTTAACATTGTATTTTTTTTTTTTTCTAACATCATCTTCAACCACAGAATGAAAGCAGCTGCCTCCTTATGTATCTTTCACTGGGGCCTTTGGAATCTGGTAAAGGAGAACCTTAGACCAGACTATATATTACCAGAACAACTCTTTGAATAAGAAGCAAAACCAAAGCCCATCTGAAGCAGTCTTATCCAACTTCATTGTGCTGATGAGTTATCTGAGAATATCATTGCAAGAGATGCTACTGGCCCATACCTCATATACTGAAAACTATTTTTTCTGTTGTAATCATTTTACTTGATTTTTTGTTGGATAACACATATAAAGCTATGAGTACAATTTTTGATACAAAGTCTGCACTTAATAAATGTTATTGACTCTTGTTACTGTGGTTAGAATTAGCTTTTGAGGCTCAGAGAAGGATGGGATAGAGGAGGGGGCTTTAGAAGTGGACAGACTTCAATCAAAATCCAGGTTTTGTTGTTTACAAGCTATTTGTCCTAGGCAAGTTAGTTAGCCTTTCAAGTCACTGACTTGTCAAATGTGTTTAAAATGAAGGAAAATAATGCCTCATGGAATTGGGAGGATTCTATAGAGCCCCTAGATTGGTGGGTGCTCAAAAAATATTATTTCTCCTTTGTCCCCTTTGGATATAGGCTTGGGATTGAATCTTGATTCTGTTGCAACATTATTGTGACTGATGTTGTAATCCTTATGAAATTTATCTCTTTATTGTTATCTTTAAAATGAGAATGATAATCAAGAAGATTAAATTAACTGGTATATGTAAAATGTATTATGTGTTGGCACATGACAGGACCGACCCATGGTCAGCCCCTCTTTCCCTATACCAGGCATAAGAGAAGGGCTTAGCGGGTTCACGTCTAGCTAATGAGAATCATCTGGAGAGTTAACAAAAACCGTCTGGAGAGTTTAAAACTGTACAACAGGAGAGTTGTGAGTCTGAGTTTTATTCAGGGTCTTACTGAGGCTGTAGCCTGGAAAATAACCTCTTAGTAGCAGTGAGAAAGTACTCCAAAAATACAGGGGTGGAGCCAGATGTATATATATAAGCAGACTTGAAGTAGAATCTCTTGGAATTGAGGTCCAGGTATTAGTTATTTTTTTTATGAGCTCTTCATATAATTCTCTGGTGCAGCCAGGATTGAGAAGTACACAACACTAGGCCCTTGAGTTTTCTTCAGTGATGGAAACTGAGAGTCTAAGGAGGCTCCTTCTGCTGCCAAAATCTTGGCTCTCTGTGCACCGATGCCGAACAGAAATACAGAGTCATGAAGGAGAAAGAAAGGGTGGTTTTATTCCTTTGCCTGCCAAAGAGGAAACACAGCTAACGCCTCAACTCTGCCCTCCGCGCCCCCCCACACCCCTGCCGGGAGATAGGCAGAGGTGTTATAGCTGGGTGTCTTCTTCAGAAGTATGTGATAAGGATCAAGGCAGTGACTGTCTTGCATTCTTCTGGAAAGTTCCATAACAGCTTCAACACTGGGTTTGCATCCTCAAGATTATTCGCTTGTAACTTTCGTTCTGAAGACTGTTACAAGGGTGTGTGAGGGAAAGAATGCAGGTGCAGGATGAGTCACAGAGTGATTAAGGAATTAACTTTGTGAAGGACAAGTCTAGTTATGTGGACCAAAGATCAGAAACAGTCAAACTAAAAACTGGGATTGCTTAACTCTTACAGGCTTCTTCTGAGGATTTCTATAGCCATTTACTCATTCCTTCATTTCCCTTGCTTGGTAGCAGAAAAACCCAGTTTCCATTTCTGTTGTCTCCCCACCGTCTGTTAGAGATTTTTTAAGTTTTTATTTTTATGACTGTCAGAGGCGCTCCATCTGACTGATATACCTAAAAGGGTATGCGAAAGTCGCTCAGCCGTGTCTGACTCTGCAACCCCATGGACTACACAGTCCATGGAATTCTCCAAGTCAGAATACTGGAGTGGGTAGCCTTTCCCTTCTCCAGGGGATCTTCCCAACCCAGGGATCAAACCCAGGTCTCCCGCATTGTGAGCAGATTCTTTACTAGCTGAGCCACTAGGGAAGCCCAAGAATACTGGAGTGGGTAGCCTATCCCTTCTCCAGCAGATCTTCCTGACCCAGGAATTGATCCAGGGTGTCCTGCATTGCAGGTGGTTTCTTTACCAACTGAGTTATCAGGAAAGCCCTAAAATGGCCAAGTTCTAATCTCTGGAAACAGAACGAGTTGCTCTACATGAATCAGGAAGGGAAAAACTGGACCTCTATCCATTTTAGGTTTTCAGGTGGTATTTTTAACAAAAAGATTAACAGGAGGTAAAAATAACAGTCTTTAAAAAAAAAAAAAAAAAAAACAATGCATGTAGCAGATATCACGTGAAAGAAAATTCATTGAAAAATAACTCGAAGTGGCAGTTTAGAATTCTGGATATAGAGCATCTTCAACAAAAAACAATAAATTTGTAGAGAAATGGTAAGACAGAGGAAAGCAGTTTAGGTTTTCAAGGGTGGTGCACTGTGGGAAGATAAACATATCGGAGGAAACTAATTGCAACTTGTTTGCAGTTTCATCTTCCCACCTTCAGGCTGATAAGAATCTGTCTCCAGTTAAAGAAAAACTTAGATCCTGCCTCTAGACAGAAAGGAGGCAGGTAGAGAGAGCTTTTCTTCCACTTGCTACTGCCTTCAGCTCAAAACTGTTTTTATGTCCAAGAGGCATATTTGGGGATGACTTATTCTGATTTCCTTTAGTTCCCAATTTGAAACTTTATTTTTAGAAAGTGTCACATATAAAAGCCGAATTGGGTTAGAAGTTGTGAAGTAAGAGATCAGCAAATGGGGAGAAGAATATAGACAGGAACAAGCAGA
The DNA here is from genome assembly GCA_935064755.1 of Tragelaphus eurycerus. NCBI lineage: Eukaryota > Metazoa > Chordata > Mammalia > Artiodactyla > Bovidae > Tragelaphus > Tragelaphus eurycerus. The sequence continues at coordinate 1,835,624 of CAKXYN010000187.1, read as the reverse complement.
AAAGAATGGATTTAAGAACATTGTTTCATATTTTATTGAATCAGTCTCTTAGTTTGGTAATAGGTCCCTTCAGTTCAACAGTGTGTCCCATTTCAGAAGGTGGTTGTAGGTAGTTTCCATCTAAATGAAGTTTAGTTTCCATCTAAATTAAGCGACTGTGTAGTGCGAGCAAGCAGGGATTTAGTAAGAGGCACTTCGATAGAAACTAAAGGAAAAGGATGTTTAATGGTTGGAGTTGACTATAAAACTGGTTTCTGAATCCAGATGACCGTCAGCTAAACAGATTTCGAGATACTGAGCTCAAAGTATGATTTGCAGTTTGAATGTCTCTGAGGATGTCATCAGGTGTGTTCCAATGAACCTTCTGAGTGACCTACACAGCAGCAGGCATGAACGACAAGGTTGTCCATACCTGAACTGTGGTGGGTGATATTTCTGTTTATATCAAGTTGTTCAGCTTCAGTGGTTTTGGGGAAAGGGCGGTTTTATTTCTTAGTGATTACCAGTCAGAAGGGTGGGAAAAACACTCGAAATGCTAGTTGAGAGAGTTGTGACCAGATAGTGTTGGAAATGAAAGAATTTGGGATCCACTTTAGTTCACACGTAAATAACAAAACCTCAGTGACAGTGAACAGGGCTAGGATCTAATATTCCACAAAGGTGTGTTATAGTTTTCCATTGAAACAACATTTTTATCTCTATAGTCACCTCCAGTTTTACCAAAGAGAGTCAAAATGAAACTAATTGGTTTGCCAAATAAGTCTAATTTCATTAAACTTGGTCTAATTATTTATATAAATGCAGCAAAAATAGAGGTCGATCATGTAAGCTGTTTTAAGTCTGCTTGACTAGAACGTTTGATAGAGTTCTGGAAGCCAAGCCAAGGACTCACTTCTATCCTATAGATTTAGGCAAATTATTTTCTTCTTGAGATCTAAAATGTCATGAGGTTCTGGATCTGCTAGGAAATGATTTTCCATTCTCATTGGTTAGGCTGGGAACCCTATAAATAAGATACCTAGTAATTTTTTGAAGGGAGGCTTTGTTGGATTCATAAAGCCAACCTTAGTTTCTTAATATTGTCTGGTTATGTCTGAGTCTATGTACGTCATTCTCAAATACTACATTCCAGTCAAAGTCTTGGTAATATAATCAATATTGCCCACAGTGTTCTTTTATAAGGAAAGCAGATTCTCACTGAATTTATGCAAATACCTATAGTGTCATGATAATCACGATGGTGTGATCACTCACCTAGAGCCAGACATCCTGGAATGTGAAGTCAAGTGGGCCTTAGGAAGCATCACTATGAACAAAGCTAGTGGAGGTGATAGAATTCCAATTGAGCTATTTCAAATCCTGAAAGATAATGCTGTGAAAGTGTTGCACTCAATATGCCAGCAAATTTGGAAAACTGAGCAGTGGGCACAGGACTGGAAAAGGTCAGTTTTCATTTCAATGCCAAAGAAAGGCAATGCCAAAGAATGCTCAAATTACTGCACAATTGTACTCAGAAGGCAATGGCAACCCACTCCAGTACTCTTGCCTGGCAAATCCCATGGACAGAGGAGCCTGCTGGGCTGTAGTCCGTGGGGTCGCTAGAAGTCAGACAGGACTGAGCGACTTCACTTTAACTTTTCACTTTCATGCATTGGAGAAGGAAATGGCAACCCACTCCAGTGTTCTTGCCTGGAGAATCCTGGGGACGGGGGAGCCTGGTGGGCTGCCATCTCTGGGGTTGCACAGAGTCGGACATGACTGAAGCGACTTAGCAGCAGCAGCAGCAGCACACGCTAGTAGAGTAATGCTTAAATTCTCCAAGCCAGTCTTCAGCAATATGTGAACCGTGAACTTCCAGATGTTCAAACTGGTTTTAGAAAAGGCAGAGGAACCAGAGATCAAATTGTCAACATCTGCTGGATCATTGAAAAAGCAAGAAAGTTCCAGAAAAATATCTATTTCTGCTTTATTGACTATGCCAAAACCTTTGACTGTGTGGATCACAATAAACTGTGGAAAATTCTGAAAGAGATGGGAATACCAGACCACCTGACCTGCCTCTTGAGAAACCTATATGCAGGTCAGGAAGCAACAGTTAGAACTGGACATGGAACAACAGACTGGTTCCAAATAGGAAAAGGAGTACATCAAGGCTGTATATTGTCACCCTGCTTATTTAACTTCTATGCAGAGTACAGCATGAGAAACCCTGGGCTGGAGGAAGCACAAGCTGGAATCAAGATTGCTGGGAGAAATATCAATAACCTCAGATATTCCAATGTAACCACCCTTATGGCAGAATGTGAAGAACCAAAGAGCCTCCTGATGAAAGTGAAAGAGGAGAGTGAAAAAGTTGGCTTAAAGCTCACCATTCAAAAAACTAAGATCATAGCATCCGGTCCCATCACTTCATGGCAAATAGATGGGGAAACAGTGGAAACAGTGGCTGACTTTGTTTTTCTGGGCTCCAAAATCACTGAAGATGGTGATTGCAGCCATGAAATTAAAAGACACTTACTCCCTGGGAGAAAAGTTATGACCAACCTGGACAGCATATTGAAAAGCAGAGACATTACTTTGTAAGCAAAGGTCCGTCTAGTCAAGGCTATGGTTCTTCCAGTAGTCATGTATGGATGCGAGAGTTGGACTAAAGAAAGTTGAGCACTGAAGAATTGATGTTTTGGAACTGTGGTGTTGGAGAAGACTCTGGAGAGTCCCTTGGACTGCAAGGAGATCCAACCAGTCCATCCTAAAGGAGATCAGTCCTGGGTGTTCATTCATAGAACTGATGTTGAAACTGAAACTCCAATACTTTGACCACCTGATGCAAAGAGCTAACTCATTGGAGAAGACCCTGATTCTGGGAAAGATTGAGGGTGGGAGGAGAAGGGGACGACAGAGGATGAGATGGCTGGATGGCATTGCCGACTCAATGGACATGGGTTTGGGTGGACTCCAGGAGTTGGTGATGGACAGGGAGGCCTGGCGTGCTTCAGTTCATGCATGGGGTTGCAAAGAGTCGGACATGACCGAGCGACTGAACTGAACTGATAGTGCCATGAAAATAAGAATACGCAATAATAAATTTCTGAACTCTTGAGGGATCTGGTAGAGAGAAAATTCTGTTTACAAAGATATAATTTACCAAATTGCCATAAATTATGAGTAGCTTGATAGAAAAGAGAAAAAATTTTCCTTAAATTTGGAAAAGCAAAACATTAATGAACTGGTAATGTTTCAAAGGAAAAAAATCATAAAAAATTGTAATCATCTTCATCAGTTCATTTAGTCCTATGTAATTAATTCTTGTTCTGCTTGATTAACGGTTTTATAAATCAATCAGTTTTTCTATTACAGTTCTAGAAATTAAGCTTTCAAGACAGGATCAGAATAAAACAATAACTTTCTTTGAGTTCCAAAAGACATATGCATGGCCATGATTAAAAGTCTGATGAGAATTCATTATAATTTAACTGACAAGGAAATTTGGCTATCTGTGACATACAACATTTTAAGATGATAGCTGGAATTATGACTATTAACATTATACTAGGACATGTCTTGCGCACAGAGTCGGACACGACTGAAGTGACTTAGCAGCAGCAGCAGCAGGACATGTCAGTTTTTCATGATTTCTGGACTACTTACAATACTAACACACCCATACAAATATAACCTAAAGACGATTTAGCATCACTTCTTAGAAGTAGAAGTGAAGATGCTCAGTTGTGTCTGACTGTTTGTGACCCCACAGACTGTAGCCTTCCAGGCCCCTCCATTCATGGGATTTTCCAGACAAGAATACTGGAGTGGGTTACTATTTCCTTTTCTAGGGAATCTTCCGACCCAGGGATTGAACTCGGGTCTCTTGCATTACAGGCTGACTCACCCTGTCTGAGTCACCAGGGAATCCTTCTTATTCCCATGTAATTTAACATATCAAATAAGCCTAATTAATTTAACTTTTCTCTTTTGAGAGAACAAATCCTTTGAGATTTTCCAGAATACCCCTGGAAAATCTCAAAGTTAGTTCCAAATCAAAAAGATTTCATTTAGAATTTGGTTTTGAAAAGTTTGTAAAAAATGTCGAAAGCTTGAAACACTTGATTTACTAGGATCACAGATTACTGTGAAATAATATATTATCCATTTATCCAAAGTGACAATAAAAGATTTCAAAGGCAAATACAGAAAGTTACATGTCCTGAGGGGAAAAAAAAGCAAAATTTAGCTCTCTTAATATTAAGACTCTTTTTCTTAATTAATTGAACACCTGATAAAGACAACATGAAGCACAGGTAATATTTTGATGACATAAAATCTTGATTTTAGAGACATAGAGAATAGACTTATGTACATGGGGAGAGGGTAAGAGAGGGTGAGATGTTTGGAAAGAGTAACGTGGAAACTTACATTACCATATGTAAAACAGATAGGCAACGGAATTTGCTGTATGGCTCAGGAAACTCAAACAGGGACTTGTTTGACTGTATCAACCTAGAGGGGTGGAATGGGGAGGGAGATGGGAGGGAAGTCCAAAAGGGAGAGGATATGTATGTACCTATGGCTGATTCATGTTGAGGTTTGACAGAAAACAACAAAATTCTGTGAAGCAATTATCCTTCAATAAAAAATAAATTAAAAAAAAAAATCTTGGTTTTATAGGAAGATTTCTTAAAAGGTTAAAAAGAATCCAGAATCCAGAATCTTTTATAATCTCTTACCAAGAGCACATCAGTAGTCTGAAAAGACTTATTTCTTTTAACAGAGAAAGGAAAATAAATTTTATTTTTTAAATTATAAATTTGTTTATTTTAATTGAAGGCTAATTACTTTACAGTATTGTGTTGGTTTTGAAAGTGAAAGTGAAGTCGCTTAGTCGTGTCCGACTCTTTGCGACCTTGTGGACTGCAGCCTACCAGGCTCCTCCATCCATGGAATTTTCCAGGCAAGGGTACTGGAGTGGGTTGCCATTTATCAACATGAATCCGCCGTGGGTATACACATGTTCCCCATCCTGAACCCCCCTCCCACCTTCCTCCCTGTACCATCCCTCTGGTTCATCCCAGTGCACCAGCCCCAAGCATCCTGTATCACGCGTCGAACCTGGACTGGCGATTTGTTTCATATATGATATTATGAATGCCAGCCATTTCAATGCCATTCTCCCAAATCATCCCACCCTCACCCTCTCCCACAGAGTCCAAAAGACTGTTCTATACATCTGTGTCTATTTTGCTGTCTCGCATACAGGGTTATCATTACCATCTTTCTAAATTCCATATATGCGTTAGCATACTCTATTGGTGTTTTTCTCTCTGGCTTACTTCACTCTGTATAATAAGCTCCAGTTTCATCCACCTCATTAGAACTGATTCAAATGTATTCTTTTTAATGGCTGAGTAATACTCCATTGTGTATATGTACCACTGCTTTCTTATCCATTCATCTGCGGATGGACATCTAGGTTGCTTCCATGTCCTGGGTATTATAAACAGTGCTGGGATGAACATTGAGGTACACGTGTCTCTTTCAATTCTAGTTTCCTCGGTATAAAATAAATTTTAGTTTTACGTATGCTCGTTTTTGATATTAAAGCTTATTTTAAAATCTCTTGTTAAAAAAAAAACTCTCATGGTAAATTTATTCAATTTGAGCCATCTTGACTATACAAGATTTTATCTATATTCCCAACTTTCTAAATCTGTTTAGTTGTCCTTTTTTTCTTCTTTTTCTCCTTTATTATCCTGAAACAACCTTTCAGTTCAGTCGCTCAGTCGTGTCTGACTCTGTGACCCCATGAATTGCAGCACGCCAACCCTAACCCTACCCCAACCTCTAAACCAGGAGAAAATTACTCCCCATTTCCCATAACAGAAAAGCATCTTCATACCTTATATCTTTTCTTACCAAAAGTGTATCTTACTTTCCTTATATACTTTATATACAGTTTTTTATTATATTAGTAATTTTAATTACATATATTGTTAAAAATATTAATCCCTAGTAACCCTAGTTTTCAGTGAGAATTAAGAAGCAGACAACTGTGAAGTGTCACACACCAACACTTTTTATGGAATGGCAAATTAGTAATTGAACATTTAATAATTTCTAGATGCATATGCCTTTTATTCATAGTACAAATTTTAACACAGCAAGAAAAACATGTTATTAGTAGACCCAAATGTCTTTTGTCCCTCTGTCATAAGAAGCCAAAAGTGAACTTCTGTTTAGCAATAATGTTTCAGTATTGTATCTTCTGGAAATAATCTAGATAGTTAATGACTACCTATCACTTAACATAGAATAACTTTAAGGCTTATTTTGCCAAGAAAATTTTTGAAGCTGTTTTTAGGTTAAACATAATCATTGTTGAGAAGTTAATTTATAAACTCTTATCCTACCTATTTTTATTTAATTAACTTATTCTTAATAATCATAGAAGCAAAGCACTTAAAAAATTAAATACATAGCTTCTTTTTCTTTTTTTGCTGTTGTGCTTGATGTACATTAAACAATTTGTTGTATATTTTTCGTAGATTTGATTTGTAATTTTATTTGTTTTTTAATTTTATTTTTTTTAACTTTACAACATTGTATTGGTTTTGCCATATATCAAAATGAATCCGCCACAAGTATACATGTGTTCCCCATCCTGAACCCTCCTCCCTCTTCCCTCCCCATACCATCCGTCTGAGTCGTCCCAGTGCGCCAGCCCCAGGCATCCAGTATCAGGCATCATACTTGGACTGGCGACTCGTTTCAGAAATGATATTATACATATTTCAATGCCATTCTCCCAAATCATCCCACCCTCTCCCTCTCCCAGAGTCCATAAGACTGTTCTATTCATCAGTGTCTCTTTTGCTGTCTCATAAACAGGGTTATTGTTACCATCTTTCTAAATTCCATATATATGTGTTAGTATACTGTATTGGTGTTTTTCTTTCTGGCTTACTTCACTCTGTATAATAGGCTCCAGTTTCATCCACCTCATTAGAACTGATTCAAATGTATTCTTTTTAATGGCTGAGTAATACTCCATTGTGTATATGTCCCACAGCTTTCTTATCCATTCATCTGCAGAAGGACATCTAGGTTGCTTCCAAGTCCTGATTTGTAATTTTATAATCTTAAATATCTAGTAGAGATAACATATGCTTGTTTGACTATTAAGTTCAGGTAGAAAAAATTGTATATATGTGTTAAACTTAATGTTGAAATTCCTGAAGAAATGCTTGTTTTATTAAATTTAAGAACTTAAACTAGCTTTTATTTACTGAAGATTAACCCAGTCGAACTTGAAAAACATTTTGGTTAGTTTCTATATTTCTGAGCACTTTAGGAACATTTTAATTTATACACGTCCTTATTAAGCTCTTTCACATGTTATTTTTGGCAGTACTATCCAAAGGTACAAAAATACCACATATACATAACACATGCCCAGACATACATAAATATACACACAGATGCAAACAAACATCTTATACCTTTCATTTAAAAATTTTAGCCATTTATGGAATAAAGACAGTTATGGAATATAAAACTGACCACTTTATAAAAGAAAGTTCAATTCAAATTGCATTTCTGGCAGATGGAACAAGGTAAGGTTATTTGCTTAGATGGCTAAAGATTTTTACCAATATTTGTGGAGAAAACTTTTAAGGTTTTAAAATTTGCTCTTGACAGATAGTCTCATAGAGGCTGTGGACTAGATTTTGAATAAGGGACCTTTCATAGCTATTTGTTTAAAAAAAAAAAAAAGTCTCTCCTCTTTTTTCCATCCAGTCTCAGGTGGTTGTAGGTAGTGTTCTAGTTAACTTTTCTGATGTTTATATTTTAGAGATGTGGTAAAATTTACATCACCAGAAACTAAGTCACTAGAAATTTTTTTTAAAGAAGAAATTCAGGAGCATATTTACTTATTATGAGAAATTTAAAGCAATTACTATTTAAGAAATTTCTTAAGTGTAGTATAGGCTGTGAGTTTTATTTATTTATGTTTTGTGGTGGGCCCCCATATATGGAAAGACCAGGAGCTGAGGAGGTCTGGTTACAGAGTAAGGAACAATAAAAAAACCTTGTTATGTGTTCTTGGGGCCTAGTTTCTAAGTACCAGTAGGCCATTTATTTAGAATGAGAGATCTCTCAAATATCTATTTAAAGATAAAAGCTCAAATCTTTAAAGGTATACCTATTTTAATGTGACTGTAACTAAACAAATAAGTTTAGTTGTTTTTCATGACTTGAAATCAATGCGTCTTTTATGGCTTAACCATGGACACAAGAGGCATCCCCAAAGATTGTACAGAAGATGCAGTTCCCCTTGAAATCCAAAGTTTCCCACAAAGATTGTCTAAGAAAGTAAAGATCTTTGTTATTACATGGAGTGAAGAAGCTCTGGTTTCTCACAGGGTGAGATACCTTAGATCACAGACCCACTAATCTGCGTAGTACCCAAGGGATTATGTTGCAAAATTTCCCAGTGCAAATAATACAAATAAGGGAGAGATGACAAAGGTCCTCTATGGCCTCCTTATGAAACACCACAAAAGACAGAGACAAGGAAACTAATGACTGTTCCTGAGAGGCTCTGTGTGTGTGTGCGTGTGCATGTGTGTGTGTGCGCACACGCACTCAGTCGCTCAGTCATATCTGACTCGTTGCAGCCTCATGGACTGTAGCCCACTGGACTCCTCTGTCAATGGCATTCTCCAGGCAAGAATACTGGAGTTGGTAGCCTATTTCTCTCCAGGAGTGCCAGAGTCCAGCTCCAGCAGCCAGGGAATCAGCCTGAAGGCGTGAGCGGTGTTGGCAGATGATGACGTAGCCCCTGACTCATAGTACGGAACTACGTGTTTATTTCAAGCTTCAGGTTTTCTTTTATACTTTGACAAAAGCATTAGGTCAGAGGTTTGACATTTTTATTTTTTACCCACCCAGATTTATTGTCTCCAGAAATCATTGTTGTCCTACAAACAGAGTTCCTGCTTCAGCAATTCTCTCAGAATCGGCTTTACTATTATCTACTTTAGTTTATGTGTCCTATACTTAACTTGTGATTATATTGTAACTCATGCCACATTCCTCAGTTTATTTATCTTTCTAAATCCTGTTTGACCCTAGCATCTTAAGATCATTATCTCCTAAAAAGTCGTCTACTACTACTACTACTACTACTACTACTAAGTCGCTTCAGTCGTGTCCAACTCTGTGCGAGCCCATAGACAACAGCCCACCAGGCTCCCCCATCCCTGAGATTCTCCAGGCAAGAACACTGGAGTAGGTTGCCATTTCTTTCTCCAATGCATGAAAGTGAAAAGTGAAAGTGAAGTTGCTCAGTCGTGGACTGCAGCCCACCAGGCTCCTTCGTCCATGGGATTTTCCAGGCATGAGTACTGGAGTGGGTGCCATTGCCTTTAATTATTCTTAAACCCTAAACTCAGCAAACTTCTTTTGCCAAAAACATTCCCCTCACAAACAGGTCCCAGATAACAATCCTTCCCATGGCCTCAAGATGCGACCTATGTGCTCATCCTGGGACGTTCTTTGTAAAGATCCTTAAACAAATATCAATGGTTATTTTATAGATTATTTCCTGGACACAACTGTAGAAGCCTTTGTGCTTTCTCATGCTTCTCTCAAGCACCTTAACATTCTTTCCAGCCAACTCAACCAAAGAAAGGAAAGAACAAGTCAGAATCACAAGGGCTAACTCCTTCATCCCAGGACTGTGCCTACGAGATGAGGAGAGGGGGTTGGGGCCGTGCCTCCATTTTGTCAGTAATGCCTAACACGGCTCCTGACACAGGAGATCTTCCTGACTGAGGGGTTGAACCCTCATCTCCTGTGTCTCCTGCACTGGCAGGCAGACTCTTTACCACCATGCCACCTGGGAAGCCCCAGAGGCTGTTGGTACCTGGAAAACCAAATCCACAGAGTCACAGTTTAAATAACTAAAATTTACAAATAATTCTTTGGAAAAACATTTGGAGAAGAAGGGATAAGGGAAAATTTGACCTTCCTTTCTTGCTCAGGAACTGCAGAGAGACCTGAGAGAGCTGACTTGTGTAGGAATTCTTACCTTTCCCTGGCTTTTTGTTCCAGGATCCCATCTGCAGGATCTGGAGAGAGTGGGACATCCCAACCTGTTCCATGTGGGTTGTCAGGAAGTAGGATAGACAAAATTTTACTCATCTTAGGTTTTCAGCTTGGACTCTGTAACAAAAACATCAACAAGAGGAAAACAGTTTATTAACACCTGCAGTGCATAGCACATGGGAGAAACCTCAGTGAAAAGTCACATTTCACTTTTCTAAGTGGCTTAGAAGTACAGTTTCTACAGCATCTTCAACAAAGAGCAATAACTGGAGAGAAATGACAGGACAAAGAAAGCAAGTTTAGGCTTCTGAGGACAGCAAACTGGGAAGAAAAATATATGGCAGGGAACTAGTGGCTAATATTCGTTTGCAGATTCCTCTGGGGCCATCTCTGGGCTGGTAAGACTGTCTCCAGTGAAAGGAGAGTGTGTGTTCTGCCTTTAGGTAGAAAAAGAGAAGTAGAGCTTTCCCTGCATTCTTTTTTTATTTTTTTAAATTTATTTATTTTTTGGAGGCTAATTACTTTACAATATTGTATTGGTTTTGCCATGCATTGACATAAATCTGCCACAGGTGTACATGTGTTCCCCATACTGAACTCCCCTCCCACCTCCCTCCCCATCCCATCCCTCTGGATATCCCAGTGCACCAGCCCCGAGCACCCTTTTTTTTTTTTTAATATAAGTTTATTTATTTTAATTGGAGGTTAATTACTTTACAATATTGTATTGGTTTTGCCATACATCAACATGAATCTTCTATAGGGTGTACACGTGTTCCCCATCCTGAACCCTGCCTTCCACTGCACTCCCCGTACCATCCCTCTGGGTCATCCCAGTGGTGCACCAGCCCCAAGCATCCTGTATCCTGCATCAAACCTGGACTGTCGATGTTTCATATATGATATTATACATGTTTCAATGCCATTCTCCCAAATCATCCCACCCTCGCCCTCTCCCACAGAGTCCAACAGACTGTTTTATACATCTGTGTCTCTTTTGCTGTCTCGCATACAGGGTTATCATTACCATCTTTTTAAATTCCCTATATATGTGTTAGTATACTGTATTGGTGTTTTTCCTTCTGGCTTACTTCACTCTGTATAATAGGCTCCAGGCTGATCCACCTCATTAGAACTGATTCAAATGTATTCTTTTTAATAGCTGAGGAATATTTCATTGTGTATATGTACCACAGCTTTCTTATCCATTCGTCTGCTGATGGACATCTAGGTTGCTTCTAAGTCCTGGGTATTATAAATAGTGCTGGGATGAACATTGGGGTACACGTGTCTCTTTCAGTTCTGGTTTTCTCAGTGTGTATGCCAAGCACTGGAATTGCTGGGTCATAAGGCAGTTCTATTTCCAGTTTTAAAGGAATCTCCACACTGTTCTCCATACTGGCTGTGCTAGTTTGCATTCTCACCAACAGTGTAAGAGGGTTCCCTTTTCTCCACACCCTCTCCAGCACTTATTGCTTGTAGACTTTTGGATTGCAGCCATTCTGACTGGTGTGAAATGGTACCTCATTGTGGATTTGATTTGCATTTCTCTGATAATGAGTGATGTTGAGCATCTTTTCATGTGTTTGTTAGCCATCTGTATGTCTTCTTTGGAGAAATGTCTGTTTAGTTCTTTGGCCCATTTTTTGATTGGGTCGTTTATTTTTCTGGAATTGAGCTGTAGGAGTTGCTTGTATATTTTTGAGATTAGTTGTTTGTCAGTTGCTTCATTTTTTATTATTTTCTCCCATTCTGAAGGCTGTCTTTTCACCTTGCTTATAGTTTCCTTTGTTGTGCAGAAGCTTTTAAGTTTAATTAGGTCCCATTTTTAGTTTTGCTTTTATTTCCAATATTCTGGGAGGTGGGTCATAGAGGATCCTGATGTGATTTATGTCAGAGAGTGTTTTGCCTATGTCTTCCTCTAGGAATTTTATAATTTCAGGCCTTATGTGTCAATCCTTAATCCATTTTGCATTTATTTTTGTGTATGGTGTTAGATAGTGTTCTAGTTTCATTCTTTTACAAGTCATTGACCAGTTTTCCCAGCACCAATTGTTAAAGATATTGTCTTTAATCCATTGTATATTCTTGCCTCCTTTGTCAAAGATAAGGTGTCCATAGGTACATGGATTTATCTGTGGGCTTTCTATTTTGTTCCATTGATCTATATTTCTGTCTTTGTGCCAGTACCATACTGTCTTGATGACTGTGGCTTTGTAGTATAGCCTGAAGTCAGGCAGGTTGATTCCTCCAGTTCCATTCTTCTATCTCAAGATTGTTTGGCTATTTGAAATTTTTTGTATTTCCATGTAAATTGTGAAATTATTTGATCTAGTTCTGTGAAAAATACCGTTCATAGCTTAATAGGGATTGCACTGAATCTATAGATTGCTTTGGGTAGTATACTCATTTTCACTATATTGATTCTTCCGATCCATGAACACAGTTTATTTCTCCATCTATTAGTGTCTTCTTTGATTTCTTTCACCAGTGTTTTATAGTTTTCTATAAATAGGTCTTTAGTTTCTTTAGGTAGATATATTCCTAAGTATTTTATTCTTTTCATTGCAGTGGTGAATGGAATTGTTTCCTTAATTTCTCTTTCTGTTTTCTCATTGTTAGTGTATAGGAATGCAAGGGATTTCTGTGTGTTGATTTTATATCCTGCAACTTTACTATATTCATTGAATAGCTCTAGTAATTTTCTGTTGGAGTCTTTATAGTTTTCTATGTAGAGGATCCTGTCATCTGCAAACAGTGAGAGTTTTACTTCTTTTCCAATCTGGATTCCTTTTATTTCCTTTTCTGCTCTGATTGCTGTGGCCAAAACTTCCAAATCTATGTTGAATAGTAGTAGTAAGAGTGGGCACTCTTGTCTTCTTTCTGACTTTAGGGGAAATGCTTTCAAATTTTCACCATTGAGGATAATGTTTGCTGTGGGTGTGTCATATATAGCTTTTATTATATTGAGGTATGTTCCTTCTATTCCTGCTTTCTGGAGGGCTTTTATCATAAATGGATGTTGAATTTTGTCAAAGGCTTTCTCTGCATCTATTGAGATAATCATGTGGTTTTTATTTTTAAATTTGTTAATGTGGTATATTACATTGATTGATTTGCAAATATTGAAGAATCCTTGCATCCCTGGGATAAAGCCCACTTGGTCATGATGTATGATCTTTTTAGTATGTTTTTGGATTTTTTTAATATATCTATTTATTTATTTGGCCACCTCAGGTCTCTGTTGTGTCATGCAGGATATTTGTTGTGGCTTATGGACACTAGTTCTGACCCATGGGATCAGCAGTGTGGCATGTAGGTTTAGTTGCTCTGAAATATGTGGGATCTTAGTTCCCTGACCAGGGATTGAACCCAAGTCCTCTGTATTGAAAGCCAGATTCTTAACCACTTAACCATCAGGGAAGTCCCCACAAATATAATAATAGTGTGTTTTGTTTTGTTTTTTTTGGAGAACAAAGACTTTTTTTTTTTTGGTATTGGTTTTCACATATATCAACATGAATCCACCACAGGTATACATGTGTTCCCCATACTGAACCTTCCTCCCTCCTCCCTCCCTGTACCATCCTTCTGGGTCGTCCCAGTGCACCAGCCCCGAGCATCCAGTATTGTGCACTGAACCTGGACTGGCGACTCATTTCATATATGATATTATACATGTTTCAATGCCATTCTCCCAAGTCATCTCACCCTCTCCCTCTCCCACAGAGTCCAACAGACTGTTCTATACATCTGTGTCTCTTTTGCTGTCTCGTATACAGGGTTATTGTTACCATCTTTCTAAATTCCATATATATGCATTAGTATACTGTATTGGTGTTTTTCTTTCTGGCTTACTTCACTCTGTATAATCAGCTCCAGTTTCAACCACCTCATTAGAACTGATTCAAATGTATTCTTTTAATGGCTGAGTAATATTCCATTGTGTATATGTACCAGCTCTCTTATCCATTCATCTGCTGATGGACATCTAGGTTGCTTCCAAGTCCTGGCTATTGTAAACAGTGCTGTGATGAACATTGGTGTACACGTGTCTCTTTCAATTCTGGTTTCCTCAGTGTGTATGCCCAGCAGTGGGATTGCTGGATCATAAGGCAGTTCTATTAACAGTTTTTTAAGGAATCTCCACACTGTTCTCCTTAGAGGCTGTACTAGTTTGCATTCCCACCAACAGTGTAAGAGGGTTCCCTTTTCTCCACACTCTCTCCAGCATTTATTGCTTGTAGACTTTTGGATTGCAGCCATTTTTACTGGCATGAAATAGTACTTCATAGTGGTTTTGATTTGCATTTCTCTGATAATGAGTGATGTTGAGCATCTTTTCATGTGTTTGTTAGTCATCTGTATGTCTTCTTTGGAGAAATGTCTGTTTAGTTCTTTGGCCCATTTTTTGATTGGGTCATTTACTTTTCTGGAATTGAGCTGCAGGTGTTGCTTGTATATTTTTGAGATTAGTTGTTTGTCAGTTGCTTCATTTTTTATTATTTTCTCCCATTCTGAAGGCTGTCTTTTCACCTTGCTTATAGTTTCCTTTATTGTGCAGAAGCTTTTAAGTTTAATTAGGTCCCTTTTTAGTTTTGCTTTTATTTCCAATATTCTGGGAGGTGGGTCATAGAGGATCCTGATGTGATTTATGTTGGAGAGTGTTTTGCCTATGTTCTCCTCTAGGAGTTTTATAGTTTCTGGTCTTACGTTTAGATCTTTAATCCATTTTGCGTTTATTTTTGTGAATGGTGATAGATAGTGTTCTAGTTTCACTCTTTTACAAGTGGTTGACCAGTTTTCTCAGCACCACTTGTTAAAGAGATTGTCTTTAATCCATTGTATATTCTTGCCTCCTTTATCAAAGATAAAGTATCCATAGGTGCATGGATTTATCTGTGGGCTTTCTATTTTTTTCCATTGATCTATATTTCTGTCTTTGTGCCAGTACCATACTGTCTTGATGACTGTGGCTTTGTAGTATAGCCTGAAGTCAGGCAGGTTGATTCCTCCAGTTCCATTCTTCTTTCTCAAGATAGCTTTGGCTATTTGAGGTTTTTTGTATTTCCATACAAATTGTGAAATTATTTGTTCTAGCTCTGTGAAGAATACCGTTGGTAGCTTGATGGGGATTGCATTGAATCTATAAATTGCTTTGGGTAGTATACTCATTTTCAGTATATTGATTCTTCCAATCCTTGACCATGGTATATTTCTCCTACTATTGGTGTCCTCTTTGATTTCTTTCACCAGTGTTTTATAGTTTTCTATATATAGGTCTTTAGTTTCTTTAGGTAGATATAGTCCTAAATATTTTATTCTTTTTGTTGCAATGGTGAATGGAATTATTTCCTTAATTTCTCTTTCTGTTTTCTCATTATTAGTGTATAGGAATGCAAGAGATTTCTGTGTGTTGATTTTATATCCTGAAACTTTACTATATTCATTGAATAGCTCTAGTAATTTTCTGGTGGAGACTTTAGAATTTTCTATGTAGAGGATCCTGTCATCTGCAAACAGTGAGAGTTTTACTTCTTCTTTTCCAATTCGGATTCCTTTTATTTCTTTTTCTGTTCTGACTGCTCTGGCCAGAACTTCCAAAACTATGTTGAATAGTAGTGGTGAGAGTGAGCACCTTTGTCTTGTTCCTGACTTTAGAGGAAATGCTTTCAATTTTTCACCATTGAGGATAATGTTTGCTGTGGGTTTGTCATATATAGCTTTTATTATGTTGAGGTATGTTCCTTCTATTCCTCCTTTCTGGAGAGTTTTCATCATAAATGGATGTTGAATTTTGTCAAAGGCTTTCTCTGCATCTATTGAGATAATCATGTGGTTTTTATTTCTCAATTTGTTAATATGGTGTATTACATTGATTGATTTGTGGATATTGAAGAATCTTTGCATCCATGGGATAAAGCCCAGTTGGTCATGGTGTATGATCTTTTTAATGTGTTGTTGGATTCTGTTTGCTAGAATTTTGCTAAGGATTTTTGCATCTATGTTCATCAGTGATATTGGCCTGTAGTTTTCTTTTTTTCTGGCGTCTTTGTCAGGTTTTGGTATTAGGATGATAGTGGACTGCAAGGAGATCCAACCAGTCCATTCTGAAGGAGATCAGTCCTGGGATTTCTTTGGAAGGAATGATGCTAAAGCTGAAACTCCAGTATTTTGGCCACCTCATGCGAAGAGTTGACTCACTGGAGAAGACTCTGATGCTGGGAGGGATTGGGGCCAGGAGGAGAAGGGGACGACAGAGGATGAGAGGACTGGATGGCATCACTGACTCGATGAATGTGAGTCTGAGTGACCTCCGGGAGTTGGTGATGGACAGGGAGGCCTGGCGTGCTGCGGTTCATGGGGTCGCAAAGAGTCGGACACGACTGAGCGACTGATCTGATCTGGTCTGATCTGGCCTCATAGAATGAGTTTGGAAGGTTACCTTCCTCTGCAATTTTCTGGAAGAGTTTGAGTAGGATAGGTGTTAGCTCTTCTCTAAATTTTTGGTAGAATTCATCTGTGAAGCCATCTGGTCCTGGACTTTTGTTTGCTGGAAGATTTCTGACTACAGTTTCAATTTCTGTGCTTGTGATGAGTCTGTTAAGATTTTCCATTTCTTCCTGGTTTAGTATTGGAAAGTTGTACTTTTCTAGGAATTTGTCCATTTCTTCCACGTTGTCCATTTTATTGCCATATAATTGCTGATAGTAGTCCCTTATGATCCTTTGTATTTATGTGTTGTCTGTTGTGATCGCTCCATTTTCATTTCTAATTTTGTTGGTTTGATTTTTCTCCCTTTGTTTCTTGATGAGTCTGGCTAATAGTTTGTCAATTTTATTTAACTTCTCAAAGAACCAGCTTTTGGCTTTGTTGATTTTTGCTATGGTCTCGTTTCTTTTGCATTTATTTCTGCCCTAATTTTTAAGATTTCTTTCCTTCTACTAACCCTGACGTTCTTCATTTCTTCCTTTTCTCGTTGCTGTAGTTGTAGAGTTAGGTTAGTTATTTGATATTGTCTTGTTTTTTGAGATAAGCCTGTATTGCTATGAACCTTCCCCTTAGCATTGCTTTTACAGTGTCCGATAGGTTTTGGGTTGTTGTGTTTCATTTTCATTTGTTTCTATGCATACTTTGATTTCTTTTTTGATTTCCTATGTGATTTGTTGATTATTCAGTAGCATGTTGTTCAGCCTCCATATGTTGGAATTTTTAATAGTTTTTCTCCTGTAATTGAAATCTAATCTTACTTCATTGTGGTCAGAAAAGATGCTTAGAATGATTTAAATTTTTTTTTTGAATTTACCAAGGCTAGATTTATGGACCAGGATGTGACCTTTACTGGAGAAAGTTCCATGTGCACTTGAGAAAATGGTGAAATTCATTGTTTGGGCATGAAATGTCCTATAGATATCAATAAGGTCTAACTGGTCTATTGTATCATTTAAAGTTTGTGTTTCCTTGTTAATTTTCTGTTTAGTTGATCTATCCATAGGTATAAGTGGAGTATTAAAAAGTTTCCCACTATTGTGTTATTATTAACTTCCCCTTTTATGCTTGTTAGCATTTGTGTTACATATTGCAGTGCTCCCATGTTGGAACATATATATTTATAATTGTTATATCTTCTTCTTGGATTGATGCTTTGTTCATTATGTAGTGTCCTTCTTTGTCTCTTTTCACATCCTTTGTTTTAAAGTCTACTTTATCTACTTAGTAGACTAGTTTACTAAGTCTACTTTATGAATATTGCTACTCATGCTTTCTTTTGGTCTCTATTTTCGTGGAATATCTTTTTCCAGCCCTTCATTTTCAGTCTGTATGTGTCCCCTGTTTTGAGGTGGGTCTCTTGTAGACAACATATATAGGGGTCTTGTTTTTGTATCCATTCAGCCAGTCTTTGTCTTTTGGTTGGGGCATTCAACCCATTTACATTTAAGGTAATTATTGATAAATATGATCCCATTGCCATTTACTTTATTGTTTTGGGTTCGAGTTTATGCACCCTTTCTGTGTTTCCTGTCTGGAGAAGATCCTTTAGCATTTGTTGGAGAGCTGGTTTGGTGGTGCTAAATTCTCTCAGCTTTTGCTTGTCTGTAAAGCTTTTGATTTCTCCTTCATGTATGAATGAGATCCTTGCTGGGTACAGTAATCTGGGCTGTAGGTTATTTTCTTTCATCACTTTAAGTATGTCTTGCCATTCCCTTCTGGCCTGAAGAGTTTCTATAGAAAGATCAGCTGTTATCCTTATGGGAATCCCCTTGTGTGTTATTTGTTGTTTTTCCCTTGCTGCTTTTAATATTTGTTCTTTGTGTTTGATCTTTGTTAATTTGATTAATATGTGTCTTGGGATGTTTTGCCTTGGGTTTATCACGTTTGGGACTCTCTGGGTTTCTTGGACTTGGGTGACTATTTCCTTCCCCATTTTAGGGAAGTTTTCAACTATTATCTCCTCAAGTATTTTTTCATGGCTTTTCTTTTTGTCTTCTTCTGGAACTCCTATGATTTCAATGTTGGGGTGTTTAACATTGTCCCAGAGGTCTCTGCAGTTGTCCTCATTTCTTTTAATTCTTTTTTCTTTTTTCCTCTCTGTTTCATTTATTTCTACCATTCTACCTCACTAATCCTATCTTCTGCCTCCGTTATTCTACTGTTGGTTCCCTCCAGAGTGTTTTTGATCTCATTTATTGGATTATTCATTATATATTGACTCTTTTTTTTTAAATTTATTCTAGGTCCTTGTTAAACATTTCTTACATCTTCTTGATCTTTGTCTCCAGGCTATTTATCTGTAACTCCATTTTGTTTTCAAGATTTTGGATCATTTTCAGTATCATTATTTGGAATTCTTTATCAGGTAGATTCCCTATCTCTTCCTCTTTGGTTTGGTGGGCATTTATCCTGTTCCTTTACCTGCTGGGTATTTCTCTGCCTTTTCATCTTGTTTATATTACTGTGTTTGGGGTGGCCTTTCTGTATTCTGGCAGTTTGTGGAGTTCTCTTTATTGTGGAGTTTCCTCACTGTGACTGGGGTTGGATGGGTGGCTTGTCAAGGTTTCCTGGTTAGGGACGCTTATGTCGGTGTTCTGGTGGGTGGAGCTGGATTTCTTCTCTCTGGAGTTCACTGAAGTGTCCAGTAATGAGTTTTGAGATGTCAATGGGTTTGTTGTGACTTTGGGCAGCCTGTATATTGAAGCTCAGGCCTATGTTCCTGTGTTGCTGGAGAATTTGCGTGGTGTGTCTTTCTCTGGAACTTGTTGGCCCTTAGGTGGTGCTTGGCTCAGTGTAGGTATGGAGGCGTTTGATAAGCTGATTAATGTTCCCTGGAGTCAGGAGTTCTCTGGTGTCCTCGGGATTTGGACTTAAGCCCCCTGCCTCTGGCTTTCAGTCATATTCTTACAGTAGCCTCAAGACTTCTCCATCTATACAGCACTGATGATAAAACATCTAGGTTAATGATGTAAAGTTTCTCCACAGTGAGGGACACCTGGAGGGGTACACAGAGTTACATGGAGAAGAGAAAAGGGAGGAGGGAGATAGAGGTGACCAGGAGGAGAAGAGGGGGAATCGAAAGAGGAGAGAGCAAACTAGCCAGTAATCACTTCCCTATGTGCTCTCCACAGTCTGGATCCCTCAGAGATGTTCACGGAGTTACACAGAGAGGAGAATAGGGAGGAAGGAGAGAGAGGTGGCCAGGAGGATAAAAGGGAGAATCAAAAGGAGAGAGACTGATCTAGCCAGTAATCAGTTCCCTAAGTGTTCTCCACAGCCTGGAACACACAAAGAGATTCACAGGATTGGGTAGAGAAGAGAAGGGGGAAGGAGGAGATAGCAGCGACCTGGTGGAGAAAAAGGAGAGTCCAAAGGGGGAGAGAGCAATCCAACCAGTAATCTTGCTCCCAAGTAAAAATGGGTACTAAAGATTGGGTTCTTAAAGGTACAAAATTGATAACAAACACCAAAAAGCAAAGATTAAAAATCTAGAGTAGAGGTTAGATTCTCAAAAATACAATATTAAAGAAAAAAACAAAGTCACAAAAATTATAAAATATATGTATATGAAGTTTGCTTTAAAAAAATAGGGTCCTTTTTTTGCAAAGCAATAGGTTATAAAAATGAAAATTAAAGGAGTAATAGAGGACTTAAAATTTAAAAAAAAATTTAATTTAAAAAATTATAATAGTAAAAATATATCTAGGACTTTCTCTGGTGGTGTTGTGGACAGTGTGGGGTCAGTTCATTTTCAAATAGTTCTTTGATCCGGCTTACACTTTGCAAGATCTATAGTCCCATTCCTATGTAGTTGGTGCTAACTGTAGGGTTTTAATCTGTTGCCCCTGTCACTTCCAAAGTGGTTCCCTCTGTTTATTTTAGCTTCTGTTTGCTGGCCTCTTCAGTGTCTGATTTCCACCCTGACACAAGGAGGTGGTGGTGGTCACTTTTTTTTTTTTTACGCTCACTTGTTCAGTCATGCTGTGGGGAGGGAGGAACACTGCAAACAAGAATCACTGGCATGTGTGGGGCGTGCTCACACTCTCTCGGCCGCATTGGGTTTGCCCCTGCTCAAGGAGTGTGTGCTTTCCCTGTCTACACTGCTTAGGCTCTAGGTTGCTCTGCTAGGACCTGTCTGAGGCCGGCCCTGGGTTGTATGCACTTCCCAGGTCCAAACCGCTCAGGTTCAGGTACTTGGGTACTCCACAAAGGCACAGACTCATTTGGGCCTGCATTTTGTGCCCTTCCCAGGTCTGAGCAGCTCAGGTGACCAGGTGCTTGGCAAGTGTGGTTGCTGCGACTTATCGTCTCCCCTGTCCCTACTGCTCAGTTTTCTGGGTGTACAACCAGAGCACCTTCTCAGGTGTGCTGTGTGTCTCCTCTGGGGAGCTGATCTCTGGCTGTGACCCTCCTGGCAGATGTCGAACATCCAGAATCCCAAGAAGTCTTGGTTAGCAATGAAGCCTGCTTGCAGTTTGGTAGATGATGCCTCTCTGGGGCTGCAATTGCCCTCTCCTGGCTCTGGCTGTCCTCGCCTGCCTGTCTCCAGCGGGGGATGGGCCGGTCCACAGTCAGCTAGCTCTGCTCAGTCCTTTGTTCTGTGAGTGGGCCTGGCAGAGTTTTAGGTTAGGGCTTTTCGCAGGATAGCTATCCCACAGTCTGGTTTGCTACCTCAATTTAGTTTCCTCAGATTGCCTTTGGGGCATTCAGGCCCGGTCCTTACCCTAAGCAATTCAGCCGGAGTCTCCCTGTCCAGTCCCTGCTTGCTAGTGGCAGATGCAGATGTCTGCGCTGCTTCTTCGCTGGGAGCTGCCTTAGGCACGTAATCTGTGGGGTTTAATTATTTATATATTCTTCCTCCTGGTTATGTTGCCCTCTGAGGTTCCAAGGCTCGCCACAGATTCACCGGTGACAGTGTTTCCTGGTATTTGGAAACTTCTCTCTTTTTAAGACTCCCTTCCTGGGATGGATCTCCGTCCCTCCCTCTTTTGTCTCTTTTTTTATCTTTTATATTTTTTTCCCTACCTCCTTTCGAAGACAATGGGCTGCCTTTCTGGGTGCCTGATGTTCTCTGCCAGCATTCAGAAGTTGTTTTGTGGAATTTGCTCAGTGTTCAAATGTTCTTTCGATGAATTTGTGGGGGAGAAAGTGATCTCCCCGTCCTTTTCCTTCACCATCTTAGGACCATCTCCTCTGCATTCTTAATAGCCTTCAGCTCAAAAATAATTTTTATGTCAAAGAGCCATTCTTCGGGGTGATGTATTCTGCTTTTTTTCACATGGTAAAAGGGATTTTGAACGTTGATTAAGTAAAGAATCTGGGATAAGGAGATTATACTCTGGATTATCCCAGTCAGCCCATTGTAACCATAAGGGTCCTTATAATAGGGAGGCAGGATGATCAGAGAAAGAAAAAGGACATGAAGGAGAATAGGGAACAGCTTCAGAGAGAGAGACCATGAGATTTGAGTGTGACTCATTTCTGATTTCTGAGTTCTGGAGCTGAAAGATAATGAATCTTTTGCTGAAATTTATGGTGATTTGTTAAAGCAGCAACAAAAAACTAAAACAAGGGTATTTGGTGTTGTATTAACAGAAAGAACACTGTCCACTAGTACTTGGGAGATTTGGCTTCCTTTTCTGCCCTCTACCACTTACTAACTACAGACATTCAGGCAAGTAGCAAATGTCTCTAAGCTTAGCTGTCTCTTCTGTGTAATGGAATCAATAAGACCATATGTATTTGAAGGTAGTACTGGGCTGATGGTCTCGTCCACTGCATAGATGTTTCCCCTGCCTTGGCCTCACCCCTTTGACTCAGCTTAGCCCAACTCAGCACTTCCAAGCAGAATCAATGTCCCCACCCTCCCTTCAGGATCAGTTCAGTTCTGTTGCTCAGTCCTGTCCAACTCTTTGTGACCCCATGGACTGCAGCACGCCAGGCCTCTCTGTCCATCACCAACTCCCAGAGTTTACTCAAACTCATGTCCAGTGAATCGGTGATGACATCCAACCATCTCATCTTCTGTCGTTCACTTCTTTTCCTGCCTTCAATCTTTCCCAGCATCAGGGTTTTTTCAAATGAGTCAGTTCTTCGCATCAGGTGGCCAAAGTATTGGAGCTTCAGCTTCAGCATAAGTCCTTCCAATGAATATTCAGAACTGATTTCCTTTAGGATTGACTGGTTGGAAGTCCAAGGGACTTCCAAGAGTCTCTCCAACCACAGTTCAAAAGCATCAATTCTTCGGTGCTCAGCCTTCTTCACAGTCCAACTCTCACAACCATACATGACTACTGGAAAAAACTATAACTTTGACTAGATGGACCTTTGTTGGCAAAGTAATGTCCCTGCTTTTTAATATGCTGTCTAGGTTGGTTATAGCTTTTCTTCCAAGGAGCAAGCATTTTTTAATTTCACGGCTGAAGTCACCATCTGCAATGATTTTTGGAGCCCCCCCCCCCCAAAATAAAATCTGTCACTGTTTCCCCATCTATTTGCCATGAAGTGATGAGACAAGATGCCATGATCTTAGTTTTCTGAATGTTGAGTTTTAAGCCAACTTTTTTCCTCTACTCTTTCACTTTTATCAAGAGGCTCTTTAGTTCTTCTTTGCTTTCTGTTAGGATACCCTGAGCTAGTTTATCAATAGCTGAAATTGTCATGTTTCTTTCTTTATTTGCCAGAGACACTCATCCAAATCAGGAGCCATTATTTCCTAGATGGCTTCTGTGAAAAAATTAATTAGAATACTTATGAGACCTAAATTTCCTAAATCCAAGAGACTAAGAGACCAAAGAATTATTATGCAACCTTTTCCTTTTCTATGCCAGCAAAATTGGCAGATATCACCATGCCAGCTTCAGCTTCTGCTTCTGCAATTTATTTGTTTTCTCATAAACTGAATTTGAACATGACTCCCCTACTTTGTCACCACACACACTATTTAAGGGTGGACACAGATCATTAGCCTTGTAGATGATCTTTTTCAAAATGGGGAGATGTTCTAGATAGACTTTTATATGATGGCATCTAGAGAAAATGTATTTGCAGTGATGACATGAAAGGATAGGTCCTTGGACCTCGTGTATATCATATTTAATGCCAAGTCCTTTGTCTTCAATAGTAATATTAAACAGTGCAGTTCAAAAATGTTTATATGAAAGGTCATGGGAATTTTGCAAGTCTTATCTTTCAAAATGATGTTTTGTTCTGTTAGTTGCAATAACATGTACTTTATCTTTCTGAAAAAGGTGCACATAATCTTGTTTGAACATATTTTGATACGGTAGTTAACAGCTAAACTTGTTATATTTGTCTTTTTCTCAAGACAAAGAAAAAAACTCCACCTTTTTTTATGTTAAGGGGTTTGAACCAAGGGTCTTGTAAACCAGTGTTTTTTTACTTGGGAAGGGGCTATGAGTTAGCCCCTCAGGGGGCATTTATCAATATCTGTAGATATCTTTGATTTTCACAGTTAGGGGGAAACTGCTGTCTGAATCTAGTAGCTAGAGGCCAGGGAAATTGCTGAACATTCTGGAAAGCACAGGAGAACCAATAAATAAATAATTTGGCATGGAATGTCAATAGTGCCACTGTTGGGAAATTCTGCCCTAGACCAGACCAATGTTTCTAGTTTTTATTGTGTATGTAAGTCACATGGAGATCTGGCTAAAATGAGGATTCTGATTTGACCTCATGTCCCCAGTGGATAGAACTGGGTTACAGGATGTTCTCTGTAGATAGGCATCTAGATATCCTTATGAATAGAGCTCTTGACAATAGCAACTCCTTCTTTAGAAGGTGTGATGCAAATGACTGTGTCAACACTGTTGATTCAGGTGTAGTCACTGTATTTTGACTATCAGATCAGATCAGATCAGTTGCTCAGTCCTGTCCAACTCTTTGCGATGCCATGAATCGCAGCACGCCAGGCCTCCCTGTCCAACACCAACTCCCGGAGTTCACTCAGACTCACGTCCATCGAGTCAGTGATGCCATCCAGCCATCTCATCCTCTGTCGTCCCCTTCTTCTCCTGCCCCCAATCCCTCCCAGCGTCAGAGTCTTTTCCAGTGAGTCAACTCTTCCCATGAGGTGGCCAAAGTACTGGAGTTTCAGCTTTAATTGCTTAATAAGTGAGTTTGGGCCATGGGTTGCCTGTGTCTCTGCTCTGAACAAGAGTAACATAACTTTCTTTTCTGGGCAGGGAGTGGGTAGTAGAATACTGAGTTTGCAAGTAAGGTTTGTGTGAAAGCAGTTTATTAAGACTGATGAATATTCTGCATCTTCCTTGAAACCTCTAAGGGATTCAAGTTGGCTATGAGGCAGGGCAAACAGAGCGTGAGATTTGAATGTCAGCAGAATGAGGTATTGAAGGAAGTTGGAGGAGTTTGCTGGGCATCTTTAAATAGAAATTAGATTCTTGTATTGTGGAAGAGTTTAAGGAGTCTGATGCGTATCTCTGTCACATCTTTTTTTTTTATCCTACTCAAAACATTCAGTTACTTCTTATTGTCCATGGAATAAAATTCACTGGCATTTAAGGTTCTCTATTTTCTAGTTCTAAAGACCATCTTACTTTGCCATTTCTTTGCTGACAAAGGTCCATACAGTCAAAGCTATGGTTTTGCCAATAGTCATGTATGGATGTGAGAGTTGGACCACAGAGAAAGCTGAGCGCCAAAGTATTGGTGCTTTTGAACTGTGGTGTTTGAAAAGACTTTTGAGAGTCCCTTGGACTGAAAGGAGATCAAAGGAGTCAATCCTGAAGGAAATCAGTCCTGAATATTCATTGGAAGGACTGATGCTGAAGCTGAAGCTCCAATACTTTGGCCACAAGAGCTGACTCATTAGATGCGAAGAGCTGACTCGTTAGAAAAGACCTGATGCTGGGAAAGGTTGAAGGCAGGAGGAGAAGGGGATGACTGAGGATGAGGATGAGATGGATGGATGGCATCTCTGACTCAGTGGATATGAGTTTGAACAAGCTCCAGGAGATGGTGAAGGACAGGGAAGCCTGACATGCTGCAGTTCACAGGGTCGCAAAGAGTCAGACATGACTGAGTGACTGAACAACAATAACAACAACAAAGACTGTCTTAGGTTTTTTTTTTTTTTTTTTAATCTGAAAAGTAGCAACATAGGTATAGAAGGGGAAACTTATTTAATTTGATACAGAATATCTATACAAAACCTACAGTTCACATCATACTTAATGGTGAAAGATTGGATGCTTTCTCCCTAAGACTGGTATCAAGGCAAGTTTATCCCCTTTTACCAGCAATATTCAACATTATACTAGAAGTTCTAGCTAATGCAATAATATGAGAGAAGGAAATACAAAATGTACAGGTTGGGAAATACAAAGTGTACATGTTGGGAAGAAATAAATAAAACTGTTAAGCAGATGATATGATTGTCTATGTAGAAAATCCAAGAGAATCAACAATAACCAAAAATTCCTGAAACTAGTTAGTGATTATGGTTGTAAGATATAAGGTTAATATATGGAAGTCAACTGCTCGCCTATATATCAGCAATTTACAATTGGAGTTTGAAACATTCTCTGATATAAATCACAGCAAGATCCTCTATGACTCAAGTCTCAGAGTAATGGAAATAAAAACAAAAATAAATAAATTGTACCTAATTAAACTTAAAAACTTTTGTATGACAAAGGAAACTGTAAGCAAGGTGAAAAGACAGCCCTCAGAATGGGAGAAAATAATAGAAAATGAAACAACTGATAAAGAATTAATCTCCAAAATAAAACAAGCAGCTTATGCAGCTCAATACCAGAAAATTGAACAACCCAATCAAATTGGGTTGATTGAACAACCTAGTCGAAAAGTGGGCAAAAGATCTAAACAGACATTTTTCCAAAGAAGACGTTCAGTTCAGTTCAGTTGAGGCGCTCAGTCATGTCCGACTCCTTGCGACCCCATGAATCGCAGCACGCCAGGCCTCCCTGTCCATCACCAACTCCCAGAGTTCACCCAGACTCACATCTATCGAGTCAGTGATGCCATCCAGCCATCTCATCCTCTGTCGTCCCCTTCTCCTGCTCCCAATCCCTCCCAGCATCAGAGTCTCCTCCAATGAGTCAACTCTTTACATGAAGTGGCCAAAGTACTGGAGTTTCAGCTTTAGCATCATTCCTTCCAAAGAAATCCCAGGGCTGATCTCCTTCAGAATGGACTTGTTGGATCTCCTTGCAGTCCAAGGGACTCTCAAGAGTCTTCTCCAACACCACAGTTCAAAAGCATCAATTCTTAGGCGCTCAGTTTTCTTCACAGTCCAATTCTCACATCCATACATGACTACAGGAAAAACCATAGCCTTGACTAGATGAATCTTTGTTGGCAAAGTAATGTCTCTGCTTTTGAATATGCTATCTAGATTGGTCATAACTTTCCTTCCAAGGAGTAAGTGTCTTTTAATTTCATGGCTGCAATCACCATCTGCAGTGATTTTGGAGCCCCCAAAAAATAAAGTCTGACACTGTTTCCCCATCTATTTCCCATGAAGTGATGGGACCGGATGCTATGATCTTCATTTTCTGAATGTTGAGCTTTAAGCCACCTTTTTCACTCTCCACTTTCACTTTCATCAAGAGGCTTTTGAGTTCCTCTTCACTTTCTGCCATAAGGGTGGTGTCATCTGCATATCTGAGGCTATTGATATTTCTCCCAGCAATCTTCATTCCACCTTGTGCTTCTTCCAGCACAGCATTTCTCATGATGTAGTCTGCATATAAGTTAAATAAGCAGGGTGACAATATACAGCCTGGATGTCCTCCTTTTCCTATTTGGAACCAGTCTGTTGTTCCATGTCCAGTTCTAACTGTTGCTTCCTGACCTGCTTACAAATTTCTCAAGAGGCAGATCAGGTGGTCTGGTATTCCCATCTCTTTCAGAATTTTCCACAGTTTATTATGATCCGCACAGTCAAAGGCTTTGGCATAGTCAATAAAGCAGAAATAGACACAGACAGCTAATAAGCAACAGAAAAGATGCTCAACATTACTCATTATTAGAGAAATGCAAGTCAAAACCACAAAGAGGTATCATCTCATACTGGTCAGAATGGCCACCATCAAAAAGTCTACAAACAATAAATGCTAGAGGGTATGAGAAAAGAGAACCCTCTTACACTGTTGGTTGAACTGCAAACTGGTACAGTGACTGTGTGGAGATTCCTTTAAAAACTGAGAATAGAGTAGACCCAGTAATCCCAATGCTGGGCATACACCCCAAGGAAACCAAAATTGAAAGAGACATATGTACCCCAATGTTCATTGCAGCACTATTTACAATAGCTAGGACGTGGACTCAACCTAGATGTCCATCGACAGGTGAATCGATAGGGATGTTGTGGTACATATACACAATGGAATATTACTCAGCTATAAAAAGGAATGCATTTGAGTCAGTTCTAATGAGGTGGATGAACCTGGAGCCTATTATACAGAGTGAAGTAAGTCAGAAAGAGAACAACAAATACTATATATTAAAGCATATATATGGAATTTAGAAAGATGGTACCAACGATCCTATATGCAGGACAGCAAAAGAGACACAGATGTGAAGAAGAGACTTTTGGACTCAGTGGAGGAAGGCAAGAGTGGGATGATTTGAGAGAATACCACTGAAACATGTATATTATCATATGTAAAATAGGTGATCAGTGCAAGTTTGATGCATGAACCAGGGAACCCAAAGCCGGTGTTCTGGGACAACCCAGAGGGATAGGGTAAGGAGGGAGGTGAGAGGGGTGTTCAGGATCGGGGGGCACATATATACCTGTGGCCAGTTCATGTTGATGTATGGCAAAACCATCACAATATTGTAAAGTAAGTATTCTTCAATTAAAATGATTAATTAAAAGAAATACTTGACATTATTTACCTTAGCACCAAAAAAAGAAAAGAAATACAAGTTTAAGAAAATATGTACAAGATTTATATGAGGAAAACTATAAACCTCTAGTGAAAGAAATTAAAAATCTACATAAATGGAAAGATATTTCATGTTTATGGGTGAAATGAACCAATTTGTCAGTTCTTAGATTCAGTGTTGTATTGATCTATGTATGCAATACCACTTAAAATCCCAGCAAATTTTTTGTGGATATTGACAAACTAAATTTAAACATTGTATAGAAAGGCCAAAGACCCAAAATAACCAACACAATCTTGAAGAAAAAAATCGGAGGACTGACTCTACCTGATTTCAAGAAATAGTTTAGAGCTACACTTATCAAGACAGTGTAGTACTGGTGAAAGAAAAGATACATAGATGAGACACAATAGACTGCCCATAAATAGACTCACATACATATAGTCAAGTGATCTTTGAGATTCTGTGCATAGAGAGAATAATCTTTGTGGTGCTGGAACAACTGTTTACCCACCCACATTCAAGAAAACAAAGATCTATAAATAATTCTTATATTTTTTCACAAAAATTAATTCAAAATGGATCACAGACCTAAATGTAAAAACAAAACTGTAAAACTTTTAGAATATAACATAGAAAATCAAGGTGACCTTGGGTACGATGAGTTTTTAGCTACAACATCAAGTGCACAATCCATGAAAGAAAAAAATGTATGTTACACTATAACTTGAAACTTCCAATTTGTGAATGATACTTTTAAAAGAATGAAAAAAAAAAGCCACAAACTGGGAGGAAATACTTGCAATTCAAGTGTCTGATAAAGGAGAGAAATCCAGATATAAAAAGAACTCTTAAAAGTCAGCAGTAAGAAAACAAATAAAAAGTAAGCAAAAGATCTGAGCAGACACTTCATTAAAGAAAATATACAGATGAAAAATTATGTCTTTATTGATGTGGAAATGAAAACAAGAAGGTACTATTGCACACCTATGAGAATGGCTGAAATCCAGGACACTGACAACATCAAATGCTAGAAAGGATAGATATGGAGCAAGTCTTTGTTATTTGTTCCTGGGGATGTAATATGATACAGATATTTTAAAAGACAATTTGGAAGCTTCTTGCAAAACAAATCATACTCATACCACGTGATTCAGGATTGTGCTCCTGCATATTTACTCAAATGAGTTGGAAGCTGATGTCCATACAAAAACCTGCACATAAATGTTTCAATGTGTATCAGATCAGATCAGATCAGTCGCTCAGTCGTGTCTGACTCTTTGCGACCCCATGCATCGCAGCACGCCAGGCCTCCCTGTCCATCACCAACTCCCGGAGTTCACTCAGACTCACATCTATCGAGTCAGTGATGCCATCCAGCCATCTCATCCTCTGTCGTCCCCTTCTCCTGCTCCCAATCCCTCCCAGCATCAGAGTCTCCTCCAATGAGTCAACTCTTTACATGAAGTGGCCAAAGTACTGGAGTTTCAGCTTTAGCATCATTCCTTCCAAAGAAATCCCAGGGCTGATCTCCTTCAGAATGGACTTGTTGGATCTCCTTGCAGTCCAAGGGACTCTCAAGAGTCTTCTCCAACACCACAGTTCAAAAGCATCAATTCTTAGGCGCTCAGTTTTCTTCACAGTCCAATTCTCACATCCATACATGACCACAGGAAAAACCATAGCCTTGACTAGATGAATTTTTGTTGGCAAAGTGATGTCTCTGCTTTTGAACATGCTATCTAGATTGGTCATAACTTTCCTTCCAAGGAGTAAGTGCCTTTTAATTTCATGGCTGCAGTCACCATCTGCAGTGATTTTGGAGCCCAGAAAAATAAAATTTGACACTGTTTCTACTGTTGCCCCATCTATTTCCCATGAAGTGATGGGACCAGATGCCATGATCTTCGTTTTCTGAATGTTGAGCTTTAAGCCACTTTTTTCACTCTCCACTTTCACTTTCATCAAGAGGCTTTTGAGTTCCTCTTCATTTTCTGCCATAAGGGTGGTGTCATCTGCGTATCTGAAGTTATTGATATTTCTCCCAGCAATCTTGATTCCAACTTGTGTTTCTTCCAGTCCAGCATTTCTCATGATGTACTCTGCATATAAGTTAAATAAACAGGGTGACAATATACAACCTTGACGTACTCCTTTTCCTCTTTGGAACCAGTCTATTGTTCCATGTCCAGTTCCAACTGTTGCTTCCTGACCTGCATACAAATTTCTCAAGAGGCAGATTAAATGTGTATAGCAACTGTATAATATAAACACCCTAAACTGGAAGCATCAAGATGTCCTTCAATAGGGGAATGGGTTAAAAATCAAAAACAAAAAACAGTGAACAGTCATACAATGGAATATTGTTGTTTTTGTTCAGTCAATAAGCCATGTCCGTCTCTTTGCAACTCCATGAACTGCAGCACGCCAGGCTTCCCTGTCCTTCACCATCTCCCAGAGTTCACTCAAACTCATGTCCATTGAGTTGATGCCATCCGACCATCTCATCTTCTGTCATCCCCTTCTCCTCCCTCCTTCAATCTTCCCCAGCATCAGGGTTTTTTCCAGTGAGTCAGCTCTTCACATCAAGTGGCCAAAGTATTAGAGTTTCAGCTTCAGCATCAGTCCTTCCAATGAATATTCAGGGTTGATGTCCATTGGGATGGACTGGTTCGATCTCTGCTGTCCAAGGGACTCTCAAGAGTCTTCTCCAGCACCACAGTTTGAAAGCATCATTTCTTTGGTGCTCAGCTTCCTTTAGGGGCCAACTCTCACATCCATACTGACTACTGAAAAAAACCATAGCTTTGACTATAGAGACCTTTGTTGGCAAAGTGACGTCTCTGCTTTTTAATATGCTGTCTAGGTTTGTCATAGCTTTTCTTCCATGGAGCAGATGTTTTTTAACTTCATGACTGCAGTCACCATCTACAGTGATTTTGGAACCCAAGAAAATAAAGTCTGTCGCTGTTTCCATTGTTTTCCCATCTATTTGCCATGAAGTGGTGGGACTAGATGCCATGATCTTAGTTTTTTGAATCTTGAGTTTTAAGCCAGCTTTTTCACTCTTCTCTTTTACCTTCATTAAGAGGGTCTTTAGTTCCTCTTTGCTTTCTGCCATTAGGGTGGTGTATCATCTGCATATCTCAGGTTGTTGCTATTTCTCCCTGACATCTTGATTCCAGCTTGTGATTCATTCAGTCTGGCATTTTGCATGATGTACACTACATAGAAGTTAAATAGACAGGGTGACAGTTTACAGCCTTGACATACTCCTTTCCCAATTTTGAACCAGTACATTTTCCATGTCTGGTTCTAAATGTTGCTTCTTGACCTACAGGAATATTATTCAGCACTAAAAAGAAATGAACTATCAAGACACAAAAAGACATAAAGGAAATTTAAATGCCTGTTGCTAAGAGAAAGGGTTCAGTCTGAAAAGGCTACATGTTGTATGATTCCAGTTATATGATATTATAGAAAAGACAAAACTATAAAAATAGTAAAAAGACTAGTTGTGGCCAGGGGCTCAGGGGCAGGAGGGAAGGGATGAATAGGTGGAGCAAAGGAAGTTTTTGTTTTTGAGGGATATTCTGTATGATACTGTACTGATGGATATATGACATGATGCATTTGTCAAACCCAAGACCTGTAAAACACAAAGAGTGAACTCTAATGTAAATTATGCATTTCAGTTAATAAAAATGTATCATGATTGGCTCCTCAGTTGTAACAAAGATACCACATTAATGCATCATGTTATTAATTGGGAAACTGTGAGGGTTGGGGAGAGAAAACATAGAACTCTGTAATTTTTGCTTAATTTTTATAAGCCTAAAGTATTTCTAAAAAAAGAAAATCTATTAATTAAAAAAAAATAATGAAAGTGCACAATATGGCATTCTCTAGTCTTCCGACCATGCAAAACTGACATTTTGTATTATTTGCTTCAAGTGTTTCTTTCTTTTAAATAAAAGAGAATATTATAGATGAAGCACCCACTGATATCCTGCAGTTCTAGTCTCCTTCACTCTCCCCAAAGGAAATCACTATTAATAGAGCCTATCCTTGCCTTTATATTTTTATATTCATATATGTGAGTGAGCAATGAATGGTTTGTTTAGGAACAATATGTAAGTTGCATCAAACCATAATTGTGTTTTGCAACTTGCAATTTTCATTCAACTTAATTCTTTAAAAAATCTATCCATGTTGCTAAATATAGATCTAGTGTGTTTTATCTTTAAAGAGGTCTTTTTAAACTCTAGTATTCTACATATATGTTGCTTCATGTTATTTTTCCATTTTTCTATTGATGGATATTCAAGTTATTTCTAATTTCATGTTACTACTACCAATGAAGTAATAATTTTTTTATTCAAGGGAATATGTTTAGTCTATGAATTTTTAGGGTACATAGTACATATGGAAGTGCTGGACTGTGGCCAGCAATCTCATTTACACTTCTGGCAGTGTATAAGCATTCCAGTTTCCTCACACTCTCCTCAACACTTGATGTAATAGATCTTTTTTAATTTTGACAAAGTAATAGGTGAAAATATAGCTCTACTTTAAATTTAGTTTTCTTTGATTTCTAGTGATATTGAACATCTTTTCATATGATTATTAGTCACTGAGGTTTTGCCTTGTGTTGAATTGTTTGTTCTTATTCTTGCCCATGGTAGAAGCATATAGGGGAACAGAATTTTTTTTTTCTTTTTAACTGATTCCTGGTTAAAAATTACATTCTAGCTGCTCAGCCTTTGTCAGTTACATTAATTGGCAATGTCTTCTTGGTCATGTATTTTTTAACTGTATTTATAGTACATTGTAATAAAGGTACTGTAGACCAAGGGTTGGATATAAAGCCCAGTACTGTTACTTATCACCTGTGTGATTGTGGACATCATAGTTCTAACTTTGCCTCAAGTTCTTTGTGTATAAAATCAGAGTGACAAGAGTATCCAGTAGTATCTACTTCAGAGGTTTCTTCTGAAGGTTGCTGCTGCTGCTGCTAAGTCGCTTCAGTCGTGTCCGACTCTGTGCAACCCCATAGACGGCAGCCCACCAGGCTCCCCCGTCCCTGGTAAAATGCAAAGCACTTACTTGAATGGAGACTGGTATACAGAAAGCAAATACAATGTTAGCTATTATATGAAACATAGTTTTTAAGGTTATTGTTGCTGTACAAAATATATTTAAATATTTTTGGCTTTTATACCTGGTAGTTTTCATTTCCATATTGCATAAAATATTCATGGAAATGCATTATTCAGGAATGGGATAGATTCTAACAAAGTTGTCCAGATTAAGTTTCTTTCAGATTCACTGTTTTGTCTCTTCAACATGGGCCTTATTAACTAAAATAGTTGCTAAGGTTCTATCCATCAAAATCATGTTCCAGATTGCCAGGAGAGAAGTAAGTGCAGAAGTGTTCATTCTCCCTTTTCAATTAGCTTTATTGAAGTATAATTTACATATAATAAAGTTTAGCCGTAAAGTTTAGTGTGTAATTTTATGATTTTCGACAAAGTATTTTAGACATTTTTCATTGACATGAGTAGTGAAGCAGCATGAAGCCTGGGTAGGTGCCCAATATGCTACTAGAGATCAGTGGAGAAATAACTCCAGAAAGAATGAAGGGATGGAGCCAAAGCAAAAACAACAACCAGTTGTGGAAGTAACTGGTGAAAAAGCAAGGTCCTATGCTGTAAAGAGCAATATTGCATAGGAACCTGGAATGTTAGGTCCATGAATCAAGGCAAATTGGAAGTGGTCAAACAAGAGATGACAAGAGTGAACATTGACATTCTAGGAATCAGTGAACTAAGATGGACTGAAATGGGTGAATTTAAGTCAGAGGACCATTATATCTACTACTGTGGGCAGGAATCCCTTTGAAGAAATGGAGTAGCCATCATAGTCAACAAAAGAGTCTGAAATTCAGTACTTGGATGCAATCTCAAAAACGGCAGAATGATCTCTGTTCATTTCCAACGCAAATCATTCAGTATCATGGTAATCCAAGTCTATCCAAATCTATCCCTCGATGAGTAACGCTGAAGAAGCTGAAGATGAATGGGTCTATGAAGACCAACAAGACCTTTTAGAACTAACAGCCAAAAAAGATGTCCTTTTTATTATAGGGGACTGGAATGCAAAAGTAGGAAGTCCAGAAACACCTGGAGTTACAGACAAAATTGACCTTGGAGTACAGAATGAAGCAGGGCAAAGGCTAATAGAGTTTTGCCAAGAGAACTCACTAGTCATAGCAAACACCCTCTTCCAACAACACAAGAGAAGACTCAATACCTGGACATCACCAGATCAGATCAGATCAGATCAGTCACTCAGTCGTGTCTGACTCTTTGCGACCCCATGAACCGCAGCACGCCAGGCCTCCCTGTCCATCACCAGCTCTCGGAGGTCACTCAGACTCACACCCATCAAGTCAGTGATGCCATCCAGCCATCTCATCCTCTGTCGTCCCCTTCTCCTCCTGCCCTCAATCCCTCCCAGCATCAGAGTCTTCTCCAATGAGTCAACTCTTCGCATGAGGTGGCCAAAATACTGGAGTTTCAGCTTTAGCATCATTCCTTCCAAAGAAATTCCAGGATTGATCTCCTTCAGAATGGACTGGTTGGATCTCCTTGCAGTCCAAGGGACTCTCAAGAGTCTTCTCCAACACCACAGTTCAAAAGCATCAATTCTTCGGCGCTCAGCCTTCTTCACAGTCCAGCTCTCACATCATCACCAGATGGTCAACACCAAAATCAGATTGATTATATTCTTTGCAGCCAAAGATGGAGAAGCTCTATACAGTCAGCAAAACAAGACCAGGAGCTGACTGTGGCTCAGATCATGAACTCTTTATTGCCAAATTCAGACTTAAATTGAAGAAAGTAGGGAAAACCAATAGGCCATTCAGATATGACCTAAATCAAATCCCTTACGATTATACAGTGGAAGTGAGAAATAGATTTAAGGGACTAGATCTGATAGAGTGCCTGATGAACTATGGATGGAGGTTCATGACATTGTAAAGGAGACAGAAATCAAGACCATCCCCAAAAAAACAAATGCAAAAAAGCAAAATGGCTCTCTGAGGGGGCCTTACAAATAGCTGTGAAAAG